>PVKE010039678.1:0-14916 GCA_004027555.1 Craseonycteris thonglongyai
TAATTTTTTCTTTTAAGAAATTTTATTTACAATAACTTTGTCTAGTTACATGAACTTATAAATTACATCGGAATGAAACTAGATTCATACACAATCCAAGATAATATTTGGCTGTGCTTTCATTTTAACTTCATACAATAAAATTTTTATCAGTAGAATCAAAGTGATACTTAAAAGTTATGTTCTAATTTCAACAGATTCATTGAGATATACTTTATATGCAATACAATGAATGCATTTATAGTTTACAATGAATGTTTTTAATATATTCACAGTTATATAGTCATCACCACAATTTTAGAACTTTTGACTCACCTCTATAAAAAGAAATCATATTAGCAGTCATTTCCTTCTACCACCTACTCTGTACCAGGCAATCACAACCCACTTTTTTCTCTTTAGATTTACCTATTCTGGACTTTTCACATAAATAGAATTGTACAACATGTTGTTTTCTGTGACTCGTTTATTTCACTTAGCAAACTGTTTTCAAGTTACCCATGTTGTAATATCTATCAGTACTTCATTCATTTTTATTGCTAAATAACATTCCATTGTTTGAATATACCACACTTTGTTTCTCCACTCATCAGTTGATAAATATTTTGGTTGTTTTTGCTTTTAACTGTTATAAATAATTCTTTTATGGACTTCTGTATTTTTGTGTACCGTAGATATATGCTTTCATTTCTTGGGTGAAACTGCTGGGTCTTATGATCACTCTATGTTTAACAGCTTAAGAGTCAGCCAAATTGTTTTCCAAATTCATTGCACCATTTCACACTCAAGTTGACAATATACTCATATAGTCTCCAATTTCTCCCATTTCTTTCTATTCATAATAAATAGTATCTGTTTCTCCAGTTAGTTGGTAGAGTGGCTTTTTAAATTATAATCATCAGACTGTGTATGAAGTGATACATCATTTTAGTTTTGATTTGCATTATCTAAGTGGCTGATGATTTAGGTAACTTTTCATGTGCATGTTTGTTATTGGTATGTCCTTAGAAAATATCTGTTTAGATTTGTGCCCATTTTTAATTGAATTATTTATTTATTCTATTGAGTTGTAAGAGTGCTTTACATATTCTGGGTACAAGTTCCTTATCAGAGATAATGATTTGCAAGTATTTTCTTCCATTCGGTTGGTGTTCTTCTCACAGTCTTATTTATAGAAAGTAGCATATGTATAATGAAAAAAAATTTAAGTTATGTTGCTGTCCAGCTTATATATAATATGTTTTTCTTCTTTCTTGTGTTTTTGATATTCTTTCTAAGAAAACTTTGCCCAGTTAGGATAACAAAGATCTTACATTATTTTAGCTTTTACATTTTTTCCCCTAATCTATTTTGAGCTAATTATGTGTATGATATAAGAAAGGTGTCATACTTCATTCACTTGCATGTGAGTATGTGGTAGTATCATTCATTGAAAAGGCTATTTTTTATAACCTTGTAGAAATCAACTGATCACAAATGGAAGCATTTAGTTTTGAACTCTCATTTCTATTACATGGATGTGTATGTGTATTTTTATGATGGTATCGCTATGCTTTTATTTTGACAGTTATTTTATTGTTTTTGACAGAGACAGAGAGAAAGAGAGAAGGGGGGAGTCCCCAGAGTAGTCTCCATAGTTGTACATCACCAGTTTTCGACATGGTTTTATTCCACAAAGGTGGGCATGGGGCTGAACAGGGCAGAAACTGGTCTGGGGGCCTCCCAAATGGGAGGCATGTCCCATTGAGCCAGGGGCTGAACTGGGGAGTGAGAACTGAATTGGGGGCCTCCAGCATGGGAAGCACACCCCAGTTCAGCTTATGGGTCCACACAGGCCAGTACTGGGATTCGATTCTCAGTCCCCAGGGCTGCAAAGTGAGCACTTAACCAGCTGAGCCATCCTGGCTTCCCCTGCCTTTTTTTTTTTTTTTTAAGATTTATTTTATTGTTTTGAGAGAAGTTGAGAGGAAGAGAGAGAAGAGAGAGAAGGGGAGAGGGCTCCGACCAGTCTCAATAGCTGTACATCATTAATTGTGACATGGTTTCATTCCACATAGGTGGATGTGGGACCCCTCAGGGCCGGAACTGAACCTGGGGCCTCTGGCATTGGAAGCAAAAACCTTCAACACTGTGCCATCTCAGCGGTTACCAGTTGCTCTGCAGTTTAGCATAGGGGGTTGCACAGAATGGGGCTGGGAATCAAACCCCAAATCTCATGTCATGATTGCAAGTCAAGCTCTTAATCACTGAGCTATCCTGGCAACCCTAATACAATACTTTGATTACTATAGCTCTACAAGAAGTTTTGAAATAGATATATGTGATCCCTCCAATTTTACTCTTTTTCAAGATTACTTTGTTCTTTAGAGTCACTTAGCTTTCCACATGAAGTGTAGGATTAGCATCAAATTCTGCATAATAGGTAGATGAGATTTTACTGAATCTGTAGGTCAATTTAGAAATTATGCCCATGTTAATAGTATTAAGTATCCCAATCCATAAACATGTGGTGTATTTTTATCCATTTAGATCTTCTTTAATTTATTTCAATAATATTTATAGTTATCCATGTAAGACTCTTTCACATGTTTTGTTAGATTTATTCTTAAGTATTCCATTCTTTTTAAAGCTATTGTGAATAAAATTATTTTTTAATTTTTGAAATGTTTCTGCCTAATGTTCAGAAATACAACTGATTTTCCATTTTTATCTTATATTCTATAAGCTTTCTGACATGTATAATAGTTTGTTTTTAGTAGGTATATTAAGATTTTCTATATATAAAATAATGATATCTGGAAATAGAGTTTGTTGTACTTTATCCTCTTCAATATGCATGCATTTAATTTTTTGTTATTGTCTAATTGGCTTGGCTAGAACTTCCAGTACAACATCAAATAGAAGAGAAAATATTAGACTTTCTTATTTATTCATTATCTTGAGGGGTGTGGGGGAAGCATTAAGTATTTTATCAATCAGTAAGATGTTGGCTATGAGATTTGTGTAGGTATTTTTAGTTCATGAAGTCTCCTTCTATGCTTAGTTTGTGAAATATACTGATGATGAAAAAGTATTGAATTTTGTCAAATGCTTATTCTGGGTTGAGTGAAGTTATCATGTGCTTACATTAATATGGTCTACTACATTGATTGATTTTAAAATGTTAAACCAGTCTTGCATTCCTGACATATATCTCAAATGGTCATGATGTTGAATACACTTTATACGTTGCTTGATTCTGTATGCTTATTGTTTGTTGAAGAATTTAGAATTCATAGTCTGAAGTAAAATGGTCCAATACAGTTTTTCCCAACATCTATGTCTGGTTTGCAATCAGAATCATTCTGGACTCATAAAATAAATTGGTAATTTGTCATTTCTCTACTGTTTTCTAAAGAGTTTGTGAGAATGTGGTATTAATTCTTTAAATGTCATAAGATTTCACCTGTGGGACCATCTGAGCATGGGCTTTACTTTATTGACTTTTTTTTGTTTTGTTTTGTTTTCAATTTACTAACTAATCTTTTTACATGTTTTACATATAAAAATAAATATCTTATTTTTTTTATTAAAAAATAAAAATGAAATTTTTAATTTCTTGAGTGAGTTGCAGCAGTTTGTGTCTTCATTGGATTTGTACATTTCAGTTAAATTATGTAATATTTTAGTATATAGCTGTTTACAGTATTACCTTGTAAACTTTAATATTTCTGTAAACACATTAGTTATGTCTTCTTATTTATTTCTGATTTTAAAAAGAAAGTCCTCCTTTACTAACTAATTTTTATTAGCCAAATATTTTCTGTTATAACATTTTAATTATTATCATGTTATTTTATACTCTATTTTAGAAATTATTTAGTAGTTGTTCTGGAGCTTATAAATGATATCGTAAGCTAGAATCTACTGGTTTATACTAATTTAATTTCAGAAAGATATAGAATGTTATTCCTATATCTCTATCTCATTTCTTTTTGTTTTTTTCAATGCCCTTATTGTAATACATATTAGGTCTATATATGTTAGAAACCCCAAAATGCATTGCTATAATTATATACTATATATAGTAGTTTCATATTTTTTAAATAAGCTGAGAGAAGCAAGAATAGGCAATATATATTAAAGTGTTTATTCTATTAATCTCACTTATTATATCCTGTTTCAGTGACATCTTCCTGTGGTTTTATTATTAGATGTAATTTTTCTTCAATGTAGCTTTTCTTCTACAGCCTCCTTTGTGTTATTGTCATATATATATATAACATTTCTAGGCGTCATAGACCAACAATAACATTATACACATATTGATCTACATAATTTCTTTAAATATTATTCAACAGAAGGTGAAGAAATATGCACATTTACTATATTTTACATTTAACTATATAATCACCTTTACTAATGCTATTGTGTATATGGGGATGAGGGTTTAAATTGCTATCTGGTACCACTTGTTTTTACCCTAAAAATGTTTGTTTTTGTTTTGTTTTGTTTGTTTTTTAGGGTATTTTCTATAAATCAGCTATACTAGCAATAAATTGTCTCAGTTTCTTTATTTTGGAGTCCCCTAAAAATGCACTACTTTTTGACAGACTGTTTTGCTGGGTATAACATATTTTTGTTAAGACCTTTAAATAAGACTACATTTAATTTTAGTACTTTAAATACAACATCTCATTCATCACCTTTTTCTAGTCTCCATTGTTTCTTGTGAGAAGTCAACTGTTAATTGTCTCTTAGTCTTCGGTTTTCAACATTTTGAATATAATGTCAACATGTAGATTTATTTTCTTAATCCTACTTGATGTTGGTAGAGACTCATGGATGTGTAGACATTTTTTCTTTATATCAAATTTAGGAAGATTTTTGGCATTATTTCTTTGAATATCTGTTCTTCCACTTTGTCCCTCGATTTCTTCCAGTTATAATATTTTCATTATGCATATATCTGTGAGCCTAATGATGCCTCACATTTCTATCAGTCTCTGTTAGTTTTACTTTATTTTTTATTTCTCATTTTTTCAGATTATGTAATCTGAATTGATATATCTTGAAGTTCATTGATTCTTTATTCACTTTAAGTTCAATTTATTGTTGAACACTTTTGATAACAAAAATTAAAAAACTGATTATTACGCTGTCCGACTCCAGAATTTCCAATTGCTATTTTTTATTATATGTACCTCTTTATTAATATTTTCTATTGAACAAGACATTGTCATCATATCTTTTTTTTATACTTAAGCATGACATCCTTCCATTCTTTGAATATGGTAATAGCTGCTTTGAATTCTTTTCAGTTAATCTCAGTATCTGGACTTCTTAAGGCAGTTTTTATTGCTTACTTTGTCTCTCTGTATAGGTCACATTTTCCTGTTTCTTGGCATATTTTGTAATTCTTTTTGTTGAAAAATAGTTTTGATAATATACTGTAGCAACTCTGGATACTGATCCTTCCCCTTGGATCTTGTTGTTTGCTTGTCATATTGTTCATTTCTTTAGTAACTAAGCTTGACTAGTACAGTAAAATCTATTTCCTTTGTAAGGTGTATCATCTGATGTTGCTTTTCAGAGAGCATAGCCTTTAGACAAGCATGACCCCGTTTTCTCCAGGGGTGACAGTGATGTTATATAGGCTCCTTTTGCCTATCTGTATGCCTTTACTTAGTATCATAACCAATATTTTTACCTCCATGAAATGGTAAATATTCACTCCAAGGTTTCTGCAATACCCTGAGGCATAAATTGCTACATAGTCCAAAGAATTAAAGCTTGTTCTCTTTGAAGGGGCAGCTTTAGGCTTCCTCTGACTCCATATGGGTTCTTCCTAAATATGCCTCTTTCCTGGACTCTCTCTATTAAAAATCTAACTGGTCTTCCATTTGGAATTGTTGCTTTCATGCAGCTATCAGCCTTTCCTTAATTATTCATTACCAAAATGTTCATTACTTTGACAATGCCCTTAGTCTTGAACTCCCCATACTCTGTTCCAAGTCATTTACCTTAAGAATCACTATGAAAATCTCTGCTCTTACAGCTAGCTTCTCACCCTGGGCAGAAACTTTTTGTCATGGATCTGGAGTTGAAGGTAAAAGCAGTGGCCCTGTTTTCTTAGAGTGACATCCAAACTTTATGGTTAAGATGTGGCTAGGACAGTAGCCACTAGTTTTCTCAGCTCATCTGGCCCTGCATAGAATTTTTGCTTACAGGGGAACTGGTGCAAGGATCCAGTAATCTTGAACTGTCCTGCCTGTGTAAAGCCTCCATCCTATGAAATAAAGATTCTCCTACGCAGGGCTAGAGGATATGAGAATGCTGGTACCTGCCTGCTCCTGGGGAGAAACTGCAACCCTAAACTGGGTGCTGGAAAAAGAGGGAGACCAATCTCAGTCTCACTGCCTGAATAGTCTTTTGTCACCCTGATCTGGGAAGTGGGATTCCTGGCTGAAATGCCCCTTTTCTCACTTACAAACTTTATCTTTCCTTTCAAAAACATAGCTTTATTAGAAATTATATTTATATCTTCATAATTATGTGCTTGCTTTCTTCTTATTGTTCATACAACCCCACTGGATTATAAGCACTGTGAAGACGAGAACCATCTATCATTTATTTTCAATTTGTTCACTATTTCAGTGAAAGGAAAATTCAAAATTCTAAGAGACAGACTGGATAAAAATAGTTGATTGCTATTTTCTTTATGACTAATATAATGCCATGCATATTTGTTAATACCTGTACTGCTTCAAGCCTCCAAGGTTTTGGGAACTTATGCCCTCATTGCTGTTTGGAAAGCAAGAGCTTGCAAAAACAAAAGGTTACCTATGCCTTGCAACTCAGTCCCCGTAGTCAGTCAGAACAGGAGAAGTTCTGACCCTTCCATTACACAGGTCAGAAATTTTGAGTCTTTGATAACACAATCATAGCTCTCCCAACCCACTTGAGACCTTCTGAGGCAAGTGTCCTACTTTTCTAAAATGGAAACCTGGCAAATAAGCTAGCAAAATTTCTAAACAAAAAGGACCTTTATCAGGAAAATTTCAGACATTTCATGTCTTCTTTCAAATTATATAGTCTATATCCTTGAAAAAGGCATAGTGTTCTTGTTTGTAGTTCTTGCAATAGTTGACAAGAGGCAAAGATTATTGGTTCTTCCTGCTTCATATTGAAAGGAAAAATTTATTATATGAGGTTGTTGGAAAATGTTTAGTGATGCCGTGGAGAAAGAGACTAACTCATAAAATAGTAAATATTTGTTTAGGAATGAATAACTGTAAACTCTTTGGAACTATATCACTAAAGAGACTGTGACCTTGGAAAATCATTTTACAACTCTAGATTTAATGTCTTCTATTTTAAAATAAAGATATTAGGTCAGATAAGAATAATATCACTTTTTGATTTTTCAGTCAAAAATTGATTTCAGTATTTTTGCCTTCTAATTCAAAAACATAAAATTGTACAATCATGCGTCTTAGAGAAAGACACATGCTTGGATTTTTAAAACTAATACATTAATATAAAGAATAAGACTTAGGGATGCCAGGATGGCTCAGCGTGTTGAGCACTTGTCTTGCAGTCCCACTATCAGAGAATCGAGTCCTAGTCCTGGCCTGTGTGGACCCATATGCTGAACTGAGGTGTGCCTCCCATGTGGGAGATCCCCAGCTCGCAGGGACATGCCACCCATGAGGGAGGCTTCTGGCCCAGTTTCCACCCTGCGTGGCCTGGTGCCCACCTGTGTGGAATGAAACAATGTTGAAAACTAATGACACACAACTACAGAGACTGCTCTGGGCCATCCCCTTATCTTTCTCTCTCTCTCTCTGTCAAAATAATAAAATAAATCTTAAAAAAAACAAAACAACTTAAACATAATTTATCCATTTATTCTGATTGCATTAAAATTTTGATATACCAGAACTCAAAACTGAGGAAGCAGTTAGTAGCTCCTCTCTATTACTTCTCCCTCTCAACCACAATTATTATGACACATTTTCTGTCTACTGACAGCACATATGAAATAAATCTGAAATCCCATTCACTAAATAATTTCATGTATTTGTTGAATTATCTTAAGGATACACTTTTATTTTAAAAATTACTTGAAGAAACACCTGTTGAGGGCATTATAATAGCTGCTCAGTTTTTTTTAATTGTTAAATTTATTGGGGTGACACTGGTTGGTAAAAATTACATAGGTTTCAGGTGTACAATTTTACATTACATTGTCTATGCCTTGCATTATGTGCTCACCACCCAGAGTCAGTTCTCTTTCCATCTCCATATATTTAATGCCCCCTCCCTACTCTCCCACCTTCTTCCCATCTTTCACTAAACTAATGACTGTCTATGAGTTTTTGTTTCTTTGTTACCTTCAGATTTATATCCACCTACAAGTGAAGTCATACGTTTCTTGATTTTTTCCAGTCTGACTTATTTCACTTAATATGATGGTCTCAAACCCAGCAATCCCTCTTCTGGGTATCTACCCAAAACAACTTGAAAATTATAATTTAATATATATATATATATATATATATCTCCCAATGTTTATCATAGCACTGTTCACTATGGCCAAGTCATGAAAGTAACCAAAGTGCCCTTTGATAGATGACTGGATAAAGAACTTATGGTACATTTTCACAATGGAATACTACTCAGCGATAAGAAAAGATGAAATACCACCATTTGTGACAATATAGATGGAACTTCAGATGATTCTAATCAATTTTAATTTGCCAGTTTAAAACTTGTGATGATACCTCATTACCTATAGAACTGAGATGTGACCTATTTTCATGACATACAAGCCGTACTAACCTCAAATCAGGATTTCTTCCAATTCTATGTTTCCAGTGCTTCTTCACAGTCTTTGGCAAACTAAATGGCTTGCTCCCAGAACACTCCATGAACTTGCAGCTCCAAGTCTTCATTCCTTCTCTTCTTTTGGACAAATGTTCTCTACCTGGCTTGGTCTGTTAATTCTTTAATGGTCCACTTAATGCCATTTCCTTTTCACCTTTCCCTGATTTGTTTGCCTTGTTGAGTTAAATAAATTATTTCTCTCTTATTTGCACTCTGGCCGTACTATGGCATGGCATTACATCCGTCTCCCTGGGTCTTCTCTTACTCTGTTAATTTGTTGAGAAAGAAACAATTAGGTTTTCATGTTTGCATCTCAGCACCTGGTTCTATACCGGACACATAGTAGACACTCTTCTTTTGCTGTTGTTTGTTTTAAACTAAATAGCATAATTTCAGAAATATAAGTTAATGAATGATAAGAGTTTCAAATCTGAGACAAAGAGGTGTAAATTTTAATTTTCACTCTGTCTAAAATTTGGAAAAGCTGCTTAGTCTTTCTGGGCCTCCTCTCTAATGTATAAATCAGGACAAATAATATCTACCTTAAGAGAGTTGCAGTAAGGATTAAATAAAAAACACCACCAGGGTGGTTAGCACACTGTAGTTTTTAAAAATTAAATTAGTAACAGTGAAGTGCCTCCTGGGGAAAGAGAACACAGATAGACAATGGGTGACAGTGAGGCAGAGTCTGTTCTTCCTGGGCTGCTTATTGAAAATGAGAAGCTTCCTGAGCAGGGCAGCTACTATATCTTAAATTTACCCATGTTCACTAACCTGGGGGAGTTGCTCATGCACCCTTCCAGTTACAGACACTGGGAATAACTCAGAACAGCCAGAATGTAGAACAAGTAATAAGTAGTTGAATTATAGTCAGGGTATTATGATTAAAATCAGTAGGTATAGACATTAATCCTATGGAACTTTTAGAAAAGAATCTTCAAAGAATTTGATGAACTCATTCTTTATAAATTACATTAACATAAATATAGAATTGTATTAATAAAATGAATGTAACTTTTGGTCTTTGAATTAAATAAATCCTTTTTACCTATAGGTTTATGATACAGACTCTCAATATCTCTTGCATGACCCATTTTACAAGTGTTTTAAGAAGCATCCCTATTCTTAGCCTCTCTTTTTAATTATAATAAGTAAGCTAAATAACAGCAAATTCCTTAGTAATTCATACACTTTGGAATCAGGCTTTTACCTGCCTCTCCATTTTTATCTTTCACACTGTAATACTTTAAACCCTAATAATAACACCATGCATTTGCTCTCTGACCTCATGAAATTTTTCAGGCCTCTGTGTCTATGTACATGGTATCTCCCCTTGTTGGGAACCTGTTCAGACATTTCTTTTCTGGGATAATTACTACTGTTTCTTTACAGCTCAGTACAGATATCACCGTCTCCAGTAGCCTCCCTTGACTCCTTAGTGTTCCAAAGAATCCTGTGAAAACTTCACTTATGTTACCAGGTTGACAATTTCTATTTAAATGGCTCTCTCACTATCTCTTTTGTTACTCTATCCCAGATCCCTACTTATTCCTTTCTGTAAACCCAGGATCTAGCATAGTGTGTGGTCACCTCTGTGTCAGGAACCATGCAGTTTTGAGGTAAAACATTACTTAATTTAGTCCCCACATTATGGCATGTTCTATAGCCATATTTTGACATTTTAATTTTCATGGTTACATCAGACATAATAAGCTTAGAAATAACATTCACTTCACATTTCACGCTGAATACAATTTTCATGTATTTTTTAGACTTTTGATTTTTTGGTCTATGCCTTGATATTAAAAATGTTAAAATAATTTGTGTTGCATACTGATGCAATAAAAGATATAATCCTAATCTGACTTGTTCCTAAAGATGAGAGAGAGACAGAGACAGAGAGAATATAATGGAATGTTTCTATGGTATATTTAATGTTCTAAAATGTAAATTGGAAAAACAAAATATTATGAAGAAATCGTATTCTGTGATTTTTATTTCATATTTACTTGTAAATTTTTTATTTTATTTGAATGTCATCTCTTCATTTTACAAAAGACTACATACTCGTACAAAAGCTTGCTAAGCACAGTTCATAAGAGTGAAAACATTTCTGCATGTATGGGCACCTGGCAAATCTGACTCTGCTCTTTTTCATAACAATGGATGCCTCCATCATGGCTTTGCTCATGACAGGAGTTATTAGCCTTAGTATGATCACCAGGGCCCTTGGGAACCTGTCCTGGGAGGAACAACAATGAAAAAGCTGGTCACATGGTTCAGTGGGCAGAAGAGCCCTGGCAGCAGACATTTCTGGAAGCAGGACATGGTAGCTAAGAAAAAGAGCATGTTTAAGCACACACGAGATTCACCATGGGGGTATTTGCAGGGAGTCAGGGCTACTAGGTACCAGATAAGACTTTGAACAGTAATACTTTTTACAATTATTATTCTTATGATCCTGTTTTTAGATCTAAAAAATCTTGAGCATTCATGATTTGTGTTAATTTTTGTTATTATAGCACGTTGTCATCAGCGTCCATTATTATAGCATAACATTGGAGCCAGACTGCCTGTGTGCAAGTCAGATTCTGTCACCAGATAACTGTATGAACTTGGTCAAGTTTCTTAAATTCTGTATGTCTTAATGCCCTCATCTATAAATTGGCAACAGTAATAGGACCAACAATAAAACTGTTGAGAGGATTACGTGAAGTGATATATGTGAAGTGTTTGTTCTAAAGTAAGCCTGTTGTGCAATAAGTGCTATGTTATGTACGTATTCACTACTATTAGTATTATCATTTATTCTATAGACATCTCCAGAAGGTTCCCTTATTTTGCTAATTGAATTTTTCTTCCAGAAAATTATATCAAAAGATAGAATATCCAAAGATATGTAAGTTAATAGTCATATTAAATATAATTGAACATTTTTAACATTCTTACTTTGCATGTCTTATTTCAATGGGTTATCTATCCTAGCATAAATACGGACATATGAGTATTCTGCCACCAGTACTGCAGTACCAGTCTGAGATGTTTTTTGTTTTGTTTTATTTTTTAATAAAAAGCAGAAGCATTATTGACTAGGGAATTATTTTATCTTAATATGCATGCACAGTATATTCCCTAGATAGTGAACATACAGAAAATATTGTTTTTATAGTTGGCTACATAGTCATTTCCTCCTGAGTCCTTCTAATGTTCAGATCATGGGTCACTGAAGTATTATATCATTCTCATTTTGTCATTTATACTACTTCCTCATATTATAAATGTATATGTTCACTGAATAATTTAAGTAGTAGCTTTTTGTTTTGTTTTTTTAATGTAAAGCTAACTTAAACTGACACACAACATTTAAGCATAAACATAGCACTGCAAACAAATTACTAGGGGCACCTATGCTTATATGTACATAATATCAATAAATGAAGTTATGCTATATCTCTGTATGTCTGTAAATAAATTTACATCATCATTTTGATAGCTTTATAATAATTTATTACTTGGATACAATAACATTATTGTAACATAAAATTGTAGTGACCCATATGTAGTTTAAAATCTGTACCCCTGTATTAAATTACATATTTTCACATTTTATAAAACTGTGTAGATATTTTAAGAGATGTTATCTCTGTATTACATAAATATTGATGGTAACCACTTTGAGCACCTTCTGTAATTGCAAAACTCAGACATGAGTTGTATTCACTTTTATAGGTATATATTGAGTATTACAATTTCAATACAATTTTTTTCTTTCTTAAAGTGTTAATGCATTTCTGGCACCCTCTGTGTTACTATGAATTTAAAATGTATTTTCTGAGGTAAAATATTAAACCGTATCTGAGACTATTATATTTCTTTATCAACAGATCACTGATCACTGACTTGTTTCACAGAACAGAGAAGTTAGAAATAGCATGACATATCTTTCAAAAATGACTATGCCAGAAAATATACCAACGAATAATTTGGTAGTACCAAAAGAAAGAACATAGTGTCTGGAATTTAATATACATATTAAAAATGCAGTAGCATCTAATGCACTAGATAATGAATTTCTATCATTGAGTATATGTATTCTAACCTTGGATGTTCCATAGATATAACTAAGTCCACAGTAAAATAATAATAATAATAATAATAAATTAAAATTAAAACTTTACTCTGTGATGGTTGGAGAATTTGAGATTTTCCCATCTTGAATTGCTACCATTTATCAATTCTCAATAAAATCAGTTTTAAGAAAAATGACCTGACCTGAGTTATTTGTTAAAAAAAAAAAAGTTAGAGTGAGAAACCCTAACCAAATTCTCCCAATGAAATTTGAGAGTACTATGAATTTGTGTCTAGGTTTGTGTACATAGTTGCAAATGCAACCGAAAGAAAGTCTTTGTTATATTAGGATGGACTTACTGGATAAACCTATTGTCTAATCTATGAATAAAGCTAAATTATATAAAATTTGTAAGAATCAACAGACTTCAGTTTCAAGCATTTCGTGTTATTTTTTTTGTAAATTAGTTTAAAATATAATGTTTTAGTTCTAATTCTCAGAAAATAACTTATTAAAAATTGAATTGAAATTAATATTTTAAAATTAGAAAAATTGTTTTTTAATTCAGCTATCAAATTCTGTGTGTCCTCTAAAACATCCAATGTCATGGAATAATTCTTTATTTTTGCAGAAATCAAACCAAAACCTTTACTTACCCCTTTATATGGTAGAAAACCTGGTGACCAATTTCTTCCTCAGCACACAGACACACACACACCACCTCACAAATCGTTGTTTTCAAAAGAAATTTGTTTCTTCCAGTTGTTTTATTCTGCTTCCTGATGTTCTGAATTAGCATTTTTAACTCGTTTCCTAGCACCTAACAGCTTTCTTCTTTTCTGACCACCTGTCTATCAAACATAAACCATGGTAAAGTACTCTTTGGCTTTAGACCTGAAATACCACCAATTTTTTTTTTTTTAAGTTTTTTAAATTTTTTAATTGTTAAATTTATTGGGGTGACATTGGTTAGTAACAATTACATAGTCCAGGTATACAACTCTATATTGCATCATCTTTCGGTTGAATTTTATAAAAAATTGGGGAAATTTAGAAGAATTTTACTATAATTCTGCAAATAAACAGCTGAAAATGTAAGTTTTTCCCTTTTATAAGTGGTTTTCAGTTACCTTTGCTTCAATGACTTTTCTCTATATGCATATTTTCTCTTTAAACCCTGTCATCTAATAATCTCAATGGAATTTCTGACCTATCTTTCATGAATTGTTTTTTTTTTCATTTATTTCCAAAAGCTATAAAAATGTGAAATATCTCAACTTCTTCAGGTCAAGCGATTCATTATTGATTTTTCCTCACCCTAGCCCACGGTAAGAGTGCAAAAGAAGGGTGGTTCTAAAAGATACTTCTGCTTTCACAGAGAATCCATGAAGCATTGTCTAAGTAAATTCTGTTGTATTACCCAACAGAATTTCAATTCCATATTTAAACATAATTTTTTCTTAGTATGCTCTTATCGCTGTATAATTACAGCTATATTTTATAAATGCTTTTGAATCATCATGATATTTCTATTACCTAATTAATCACTACAATTTATCATACATTATGTTCATGAGTTAAACAAGTTACAATGGCTAGGTAAAACTGCCATCACTGATCTACACCTAAACTTAGTGTGGTTTTAGTGGAGCATTTGTATAGCCTTATATAAATGTTATTATTTAAAATGACACTTTTCTAAAATATACAGGATGGCCAACAATCATACATTTAAATTAAAAGAGACAATTAAATGTATTGCGTTATCATGTATAATTAAATTTTAATTAACTTCATGTTATAACAAAAGATGCTTTGTTCTTAAACTTTTAATTTCTTTTAAAATCTGATATATCAATAAATGTATATAGGGGAAGCCGGGATGGCTCAGTGGGTTAAGCGCTCACTTTGCAGCGCCAGGGACCAGGGATCGAATCCCGGCCCCGGCCCGTGCGGAACCATATGCTGAACTGGGAGCT
>PVKE010039679.1:0-14912 GCA_004027555.1 Craseonycteris thonglongyai
TTAAACTGGAAGAGGATCAAAATTATAAAGTTGTTTGAGAAGCAAAGAAGTTTAAATGTATAGGTAGAACTTCTCAATATCTTCAGTGTTTTTCCCTTGGAAAAATAAGTAAATCCCACCATCCCACATTATTTGATAGCTGTTTCCCTATCTGTCAGTAATAATTGTCAATTTCTTGCTAACTTCTACAAAGAGTTGGTGATATTTGCTATCCTCATTTCTTCACCTGATCTGTTTCTCCACTGCTTTGATTTGGCTTCAGGCACAGTACTGCCTCTGAAACAATTCTTGATTAGGAAACCAATGTAATGCATTCCTCTATACCTATCAGGGATTTTCCAGCACTTATTTGAGTTTTCAATAGCATTTGAAAATACCTAACCATTTTTTTAAACTCCTTGAATAATATTATTTTTTGCTCTGGAAATAATTTTACCTCATAGTTCATGATTTCTTTCTATATTATCATATTATAACGTTTTTAATTTATTTTTAGTTTGTAATTTTATTGTTTGTTTGTTTGTTTTTAGAAAGAACATCAACTAAACTGCTATTCCCCAAAACAAAGGTCTCATGTTATTTACTACTGTTAATTATTACATCCTTTATGAAAATTACTTTCTTAAAAATTGGCTTGCATAATACACCATTATGCTAATTTTGATTTCTATTTTTGCTACGTTCTGGCTTTTTTGTTGGCAAATACATCATTCTTCACTCATCTGTTATATATTTTTTAGTTCATTAAGATTTATCTTATATTATCATTCCTTTTATTCTACTTGTACTAAGATATTTTATCTAATCTCATAGCCTCAGTTGTTACTTATATACAGATGACTGAAAAGTATCTCCAGCCCAGACTACATTTTCTGCTCCAGAACTGTACATACAATAGCTTTTTACATTTGTCAGTATATCTCAAAATGATCATATGACCACCCTCACCCCATAGAGTCCCTTACCTTTATTTCTTATAACAGTGACAAGAACTACTCCCTTTGATTAAGAATCTATGAGGCACCCCATATGTTCCTTCTTTCATATTCTAACATCTAATTCATTACTGTGATCTGTTAATACCTCTTAAATAGCTCTCACATTTTTCTTTTCTTCAACTCAATTTCCTTCTTCACAGTTAAAGCTGTGAAATTCTCTTGCTTGGTTTATAGCAGTACCTATTTAACTCTGTCATCGTAGACATTCTTGCCCTGCTAAAGAAATTCTCCACAATACAGAGTAATAGTTTCAAAGATAATCTTGTTTATGTTGTTATTTTTTTCCATTTAACCCCTTTATTCATTTATCTAATAGGTTTTTATTGAGTGCAAGCTGTGTGCTAGGCATTGCTTTAGATACAAAGAACACAGAGGTGCACGCATATTAATAAAACAACAACAACAACAACAAAAATCTTCCACTTAATAAGGCTTTCATTCTGAAAAGGAAAACATATGGTATCAAATAAATGTAATATGAAATATCAGGTAGCAGTATATATTTTAGAGAAAAATGAATTAGAAAATATGAGAAAAGGGTAAGAAGTGATATTATTTTATTTCTGCTGAGTTCTTTGTTAAAGTGGAATTTGAGAAAACTGGCACTAAAGTGAGAAAACAACAAAAAAGAATGTCTCAAGCAGAGAATAAAAACCAGTGTCAGACAGTATGACTGGAGGAAGAAAAAAACATGGTATGCCTTCTGGCCTTAAAAGAGAGCAAGGGGTGAGAGAAGTGGATACATATCGTGTCGGGTTTTTTAAGGACAGTGGTTTAACCTAGTGCAGCATGAAACCTTGATTTCATGAGAGTAGGAAGCAGCAAGTTCTTGTTGATTTTTTATTTTATCGATAAAATATTATAGGATCATAAAGAAGAAAGCAATGAAACAAGTTAGGAGGGTATACAGTAATCTAGATAAAGAAGATATAGGCATGGCATAGGTTAAAGTAATGGAGAAGGTAAAAAGTTAGATGGATTCAGTATATAAATATTCTGATAGTTGAGTGTGTGAGAATTTACTAATGTATTAGATGTGTACTGTGATTGAAGGAGAGGAGGCAAGGATGACTATAAAACCTTTTCAGAGCATTCAGGTAAATTATTGTACAATTTTTTGAAATGGGAATAAAAACATTGTTGAGGAAAGATTTAATAGTCCTGTATTGAAAATGCTAAATTTGGTATACCTAGTAAACTTTTAAAGCGAATTGTTGAATATGTGATCATGCATATTAGCATAGAGCTGAAGAACGAGGTTGACATTAGAGATCTAAATTTGGCAGTAAGTAGTACATACAGGGTCTGTCCAGGAAGTGTCCAGCCATGTAATATTAAAATAGAGGCATTTATTGAAGGAGATACAAGATATAAGAAACACTGTAAATAGGACAATGATACCTCAGTCTTCTTCAAAGTAGGCATCATGAGACCTCATACAGTTCTCCCAGCATTTCTTCCACTGTTCAAAAGACTCTCCAAAGTCTTTTGTTTTTGAATTAGCAACTGTAGCACAATGTTCCTTCTGCTCTGGTAACAGAAGCCACAGAACAAATTTGCTATGACATGTTTCATGCCAAGATCTTGGAAACAGTTTTTGAAATCTCCAGATCAGCGTCTAGTTCTCTCACTGTCAATCACTGACCTTTATTGGTTTCAGTACATGTTTCACGTTCTCAGGTGTTCTGCTTGCTGCAGGTCTTCCAGAATGTGGATCAGTTTTAACAGATTCTTAACCACATTAAAAAAAAAATTATATATATAATTGTTTGAGAGAGAGAGAGACAGAAAACAGAGAGAGCATAGTTTCATTCCTCACAGGTGGAAGTGGGGCCACAGGGAATGGGAACGGAACTAGGGGCCTCCTGCATGAGAGGCATGCCCTGGTTCAGCATATAGGCCTGCATGGGCTGGGACTTGATCCCTGGACCTCACAGCTGCAAGGCAAGCGCTCAACCTGTTGAACTGTCCTGGTATCCCCAGATTTTTAACTACTTTGAAGTATTTGGCCTCACTTTTATTCATGCAGAACTCATCCCATCATCTCCACAAGCCCTATGAATAATCAAAATAGTTTCCGTGAAGGAATGTTCAAGCTTAACACAAAATTTGTTGCAGATTCCTTGCTCTACTCACTCAGTCATTTTAAGTACTATGGCTACCCAGTACACATTTTCATTCAATGGTATTTAGTGCCCTCCTCCGCACCCTCTTATCCCCCAGTGACTAGTACAGTGAAGTCATCTCTGTTCATGCATATGCATTCCAGTCCACTCTCCTTGGCTGCCAGTTTACACTGATGTTGCTGTTGCACAAACGGTTCGCACACATTGGTGGAGTTTTTCTGGATAGACCTTGTGGTATTTCAAGCCATGAGACTGGATGTGATCACACATAAAGCACAAACAAGTAGGGAATAAAGATGATACCATAAGACCTATTTAGCAGGAGTAGTTAGGTAGGAGGGAGAAAGACCTTTTAATGATTTCTCAATACGTACCCATAAATGAATACATAAATAAATTAGCTTGCATATATTATAAATTGCAATTCACAGTGTGGTTTGTCAAAGACAATAAGACATGTTTCTCAAATTTTTGTTCCTTATGTTAGCGAGGGTACCACTTCTGATCCAAGACAGCAAACTATGAACTTACGACAATTTTTCTGACATCCCCCTCTGTTTCCCTAAAGGAGAAATCTCTCCATTATATCTATATTTCAGAGTATGTATATATATATAAAAACACACACATACATACATGCATATATATATATACATACATACACACATATATATGATGTCTGAAAAGTATCCAGCCATGTAATATGAAAAATGGAGGCACTAATGGCTGGATTTTTTCTGAGCAGCATATGTATATGTGTGTGTGTGTGTGTGTGTGTGTGTATGTGTGTATGTATGTATGTATGTATGTATGTATATATTCCAGCCAGTGCCAATATGAGAATAGATACATAGATGGATACTTGCCCAACAATATGTATTTTATGTACATACTTCATTTTAAGTATGAGATAAGACATAATTGTGAGTTTGAACTTTGTAAGTCAAGGAACTATCTGGATATGCAAACTTTCCTACAACTATAGCTATTTATTATTAATTTAGAACTGAATGCATTATCATAAGATGCAAAGCACATTATTCCTATTACTGATATAAAACTATTATTTTTAATATTAACAATTTTATAATGCTTTGTGTTCCATTGCAATAAATCTTTTTCTTAATTTATTTAAATATTATGGTTCATGTACGTCCAATGTCCTACAGATGCCAAGAATTTCAGAGATGCTGCATTAATGAGTGGCCTGAACTTATAAACCAACTATTTCAAACATACCACATAGCTGCTACCTAAAGTATTATTTACCTATTCTTCTGTCATATACTCTTTGTTCTTGGAAAATGGGGTGTATTTTGGTTGAAGAAGATTGATAACTCTATTTCAGGGCCCAAAGTCATATGTACCTTCTATAATGTTAGAAACATTTGAATGATGATAAACAATAAGTCACAGCTGAATCATGAAGATTATAGTAATATTTCTTCATGTTTTGTCAAAGCATATTTTAACATAAATAAACATACTTTAGCAGTTATTATAAGAAGTGTCAAAGCCTCTTTTTAAATACATTGTATGTAGTAAGTAATTTGTCCCCTTCTGTAAGAAATGTTGTGTTCTTAAACATGTAAAGGCACAGGCTTATTTCCATATCATTAAGAAAAATGAGAACAAGAAATCAAAGGAAATATTCACATTTATTAAGATTCAGAGTCTCTTCCTTCCTTCAAGATAGTCCTAGGAATGGTCATGGAGAATTAGTACCTGAGCTCCTTTGACAGCATGTAATAATGTTGCTGTCATACCCATTTTTTAATTCTAAACTTTTTTTGATTAATCAGTTAGGCTTTGAATTTCTTGAAAGAAAACATGTCTTCAGCGCTTTCTATTTTTAAAGCTGAGGGAAAAATTTCGCAGTAACTGAAAGAGAGCTTGCAGCCTTATAAACTGCTAAATATTTTTTTTATATAATTTTATTTTATTTTATTTTTTGACAGAGAGGAAGAGAGAGAGAGAGATACAGAGACAGAGAGAGAACTGAACTGGGGTAACTCCCCAGTTCAGCATATGGGTCCACACGGGCTGGGGTTGGGATTTGATCCTCAGTCCCCGGCGCTACAAAGTGAGCTCTTAACCCACTGAGCCATCCTGGCTTCCCCATGCTAAATATTTTATGGGATTTTTATGTGATAAGAAAAATGGTGGGCATGTTTAGTAAACAGAAAGACTCTACATCAGATGCTCTGTTTAATTTAGGAATAGGCATGTTTAGGAAAACTGTATGAAAGGGAATCTCCTAATTTTTGCAACTGACTTAAATCTTCCCTCAAAAATGCTTCCTATGGACAGAATTTTTACTTCCATTTTGATGCCTTTATGACTCTGCTAGGACTGCTTTGATTAGGCATACAAAAATAAAAGCACATTATCTTATATGTCAGACACAAATGAAGAATGAAAGCAAGGATTCAGTTTCTTACATTTTCCTTTCTTGAGGATATCATAGCTGCTAATCATTATGTTAGAGAGAGAGGGGAGGAGAGAGAGAGAAAATGCAGGGGAATGGAAGGGAAGAGAGAAGAGAAAGAAGAGAGGGAGAAAGAAGAAGGGAAAGAGGCAGGAGAGGAGGGAAGGAAAGAAGAAAAGAGAAGAAAGGAAGGAAGGAATGGAGGGAAGGAGAGAGGGAGGAAGGAAAGAGGAAAGGAGAAAGGAAGGGTCTGTTTAATTATGACTATCTCTTGATTGGAGTGTCATAGTTAAAATAGAGGTCAGGTAAAATTTATTAAACTTCTTATGACTATTGTATTATTAACCATTCCTCCTTTATTGGCTAATTTAGAATTTCACTGAAATATAGAAATATATTACTGTATCTCAGTAATAGTAGTCTAACCCACATTATGCACCTAATCTGCTTACTATCACTTGTTCGCATAATGGTAATTTTTAAATGTGACTTTAATTTTAGAAATCCTCTCTGGATTCTATTAAAAAAGATTGTTTAAGCAATATGGCTACTACCAGCAGAATTGCTTTTGGATAAGTGGATAATTATAACCTCTCTAGAAACTAAATTATTTAGTTGTTGCTCTTTCCTAAGAAGAAGATTTGTACTTTGCACATTTTTCCACCGACATTTATTTGACAGAAGACCCATGACTAAGAAGCTTGTAGAGATTGACTGATTTCTTTATGTTAGATACAGACAAAATTCTAAGACTATAAAAATAATATATTTGAAAGGACACAGAAGCTAAAAATTGTTGAGTTCATTTTACTTCATTTGGTGGAAATAATGCTTTCAAAATTATTAAAAACAGGGGAAGCTGGGATGGCTCAGTGGGTTAAGCACTTACTTTGCAGCCCTGGAGCTGGAGGATTGAATCCCAGGGCTGGCACACATGGACCCATATGCTGAACTGGGGTGTGCCCCCAGTTCAGTTCTTGCTGGGGCCTATTCAGGAGGCTCCAGGCCCAGTTCCCACCCTATGCAGCCCTGAACCCACCTGTGGAGTGAAACTATATAGAAAATT
The DNA here is from genome assembly GCA_004027555.1 of Craseonycteris thonglongyai. Taxonomy (NCBI): domain Eukaryota; kingdom Metazoa; phylum Chordata; class Mammalia; order Chiroptera; family Craseonycteridae; genus Craseonycteris; species Craseonycteris thonglongyai. Next base: position 6,619 of record PVKE010039679.1, read on the forward strand.
AATGCTGTCAATTATGGAGATTGCTCTGGGCCCTCCCCACTCTCTCTGTCTCTCTGTCAAAGAGCAATAAAAATATATCTTTAAAAAAATTATTGAAAACAATACGAGAATTTAATTCTTAATAAGTAGAGATGAAGCAACTCTGATATTTTGAAGAACAAAGATGTTAATACAAATAAAACACTACATTGCTGCCCTTCTTCCTAGCTTTTAAAACCTTCATGAGAATTGGGTTGCGGGATTTTATAACACGTTATAAGATTACTTCCAGTCCCCATGCAATACACATTCAGTAAATACTAACATTAATTTTTAAAAATTTGGCTTAGAAATTCAAAATGAAATAGTTCTCTTAAAATATGACCATGGGATTATAGAGCTGTTTTATTTAAGGATAGCAATTCTAGACTCCAAGAGGCCAAGTGACAGAAAGATTGCCTAGAGACTTTAAGATAAGTGAAATGATTTGACTCTTCACAAGTTTCATAATAATAGCTTATTAATGTGATTATGCATCTGTTTGTAGAATATCTAGTGTGTCTAGACTCTATCACTTACCAGCTGATGACCTTAAGCATATTACTGTATTGCAGTATTCTCTTTTGTAAAGGGAGATCATGATGGTACCAATTTAATAGTGTTGTAAGGATTAAATAAATTAATACATGGAATTGATTTAGAATCAACCTTAATACCTGGGAAGCATATAAAGATATGTAACATTATTGTTACTACCTTGTTTGAAAAATATATATATATGTTGTGCTTTAGGGGAAATAACACTTGGAACTTTGAAGTTACGTTTGTTTATGTTTGCATTTATTGCTTCTCTTGTATTTAGTGGGAATCTGGTATTGATGTCCCTTTTTCCTTTATTTCACTCAGTCTGTTTCTTGCCTAAGGTGGAACCATTTATCTTTAAAAAACAAAACAAAACAACAAAGTCAAAAAAATCTTTTCCAAAACTTTCAAGTGTACAGTGTGGAAGAATGTGAACTAATATATGAGACCCCTGTGATCCAGGCCATGAGCATATCTCATTTTGATATTGAAGTGCCTTTAGTCTGTAGATGAGTCTAGGGAGGTACCTTCCTCCTTTTTTGGATATTGCCCTTAGAGAAGAGATTCACCCACTGAAACTTTGCTTTCCTATCGACTCCCTATCACTAAGTTGCTTGTCTTCTCCTTTAAGCAAACCTTTATGTAGCTATAGCTAATCAGACTTATTTGCAAACAGCATTTGAGCAATTTTCTGAGTTTCATTTAATTCCAAAAACCATTCCTTATATTATTATCAATGGTGAGTCTAGAAATTAAGGCTTATATTACATTTTAAAAATTGCTTTTTAGAATGCATTTTCTTCATTAACATGTTTTCTTCATAATGTTGGCCTCTAGAAATGTAACATATGAGTATTTTTCTCCTCCAAACTCAAAAGGAAAATAAGCAACATGATTTATGTCAGTTATATCATATTAAATTTTATAACTTAACCAGCAATCCCTTTATTAATACCATTGCCACTATTCAATTGATTCACACTACAACATTAAAAAAAAATAAATCTCATGTTTAAATGATAAATTTTGTACATTTTATTATACTATTAAAATTAAGAGGGAATGCTGGAATGGCTTTGCAGTTTGAGCACTCACTTTGCAGCCCTTGGGCAGAAGAATCAGGTCCTGGTCCCTGCCTGTGTGGACCCATATGCTGAACTGGGATGTGGACCCCCAGTTCCATTCTTGCTGGGGCAAGCTTCCCATGTGGGAGACCCCCACCCAGTTTCTGCTCTGTGGAATTCCACCTGTGTGGAATGAAACTATGTCAAAAACCAATAATGTACAACTATGGAGACTGCTCTGGGCTGGTCTCTCTCCCTGTCAAAAACAATAAAATAAATATTTTTTTAAATTAAGATAATTTCAGGAACAGATTAACCAAAAGCTATTAAATTACAATATACAAAGTTAATTCATGGATGACACATGCCAATCCTGTTTGCATAATATTGAAATTATATCATTTTAATTTTACAAGAAACAATAATTAAAAATTTTTATTTTATTTTATTTTTTGACAGTGAGAGACAGATACAGAGAGAGAACTGAACTGGGGGCACACCCCAGTGCAGCATATGGGTCCGCACGGGCCAGGGCGGGGATTTGATCCTTGGTCCCCAGCGCGGCAAAGTGAGCGCTTAACCCACTGAGCCATCCGGCTGCCCCAGAAACAATAATTTTATACCATGTTATAGAGCTGTGGAATACTTAATGAGAATTTTATGGAGATTGAGAGGATAATATTTTTTATTCATTTATTTATATATATATTTTCTTTTTCTTCAAGGGAGAGTACAAATGCAGTCCCCCTCTACCACAAATTATGCAGTCCAGTTTCCCACATTTTATTTTTTTTAAGTTACTTTACAACTCTATATTTCCAAAAGTTTCTATTGAAAAAAATTGTATCTGTGCACATTTTAGCACTTTTCAAATCTTTTTTGAAGTATTCATAATATTTTGAAAAGCACATTCAATTTCCAAAATAAATGCACTAAAATTCTACTAGGTCTGCAATCATTTTATTTGTTAATTATTATGTTATATTTTACTTTTTACCACATTTGTCAGATAAAAATATGTAAGTTGAACTTCTATATGGCTAACTCATTTAGGAAAGTTTGAACTAAGACACACAAAATTCAGATGATTTTAAAATGAACATAACTGGAAGAGAAATTAGAAGAAAAGCGAAATCCAATCCATTCAAGATTTTGTTTTGGAGATTATAGTTGTTGGTCTTTATCCTAACAGCAATAGGAAACCAATGAAAATACTTCAGCAATGAGTTAATTGCCTTATTCAGAGTTGTGATTTAAACTACTATTATATGTCAATAGATGGTTAAAAGGAGCTAAGAGGATATAAAGGGACAATTTAAAAAGTTTCTTTCTTAAACTGAGAAGAAAACATGGCAATAACTGGAGGGAAGCATGATATTGATATTAATATATATTCAAAATATGTATTGAGTTCTTCTGTTTCAGGTCCTACTGTAACCACTTGGAATGAGATGAATGTGACATGATGTTCACACTCATAAAACTCACCTTCTAATGTACCAAAAGTCAGTAATCAATCAAACAAGTAAGGCGGTGAATTCTAATTTCTACAAATGAAAAAATATATATGGTGGGGATAAGAGCAGTATCTTTGTTTTGAGGATACTTTATGTGGTGAACTCAGGGAAGGACTTGATGAAGAGATGACTGTTGATCTGAGATTAAAATTACAAAAACTTAAAATGTTAGTATTTATTGAAAATTTTCCAGAGATTTGGAATGTCAAATAGATAGGATTACTTTTTATGGCTTATTTTGGCATATTCTGGTACAAAAAGAAAGTCGTTGTGTCTGGAGTTAAGAGAATAAGAAGCATTGAGGTATAAATATGGGAATTAAGAAGCAAACGGCAGGTCTTTAATTTTCTAGATAATTCAGATAAATAACTATAGCTCATGATTGCAAGAGTCTTAAATTTAGTCTAGGAAAGGAAGGTTTTCTTCATTTTTTTAGAGATTTATTTTTATTATTTTTTGACAGAGAGAGAGACAGAGAGAAGGGGCAGGGCCCAGAGCAGTCTCCATATTTGACAGCATTGGTTTTCCATATAGTTTCACTCCACAGGATGGCACAGGGCTGCACAGGGCAGGAACTGGGCTGGGAGCCTCCCACATGGACCCTGGCAAGAACTGAACAGCATATGTGTCTTCACGGGTATGACCCGGGATTCGATCCTTGGGCTCCAGGGCTGCAAAGTGAGTGCTGAACCCCCTGAGCCATCCCAGCTTCCTTGGAAAGGAAGATTTTAATGGAGATGTGATATTTTATGTTTTTAAAAGATCACTCAGGCCAATTGATAGAAAATGAGAAGATAGGAAACTGTACAATAATATAAGCAAGGAATAATGAAGTTAAGGAAATTAGTTACAGCATTTTAAGCAATACAGGCAACAATACATTCTTAGAATATGTATTATTGGAAAAGATGAGAATCTATCATATTTTAATATCTTTTGAAATTAGGATCAATAGACTATACTAATGCAGTGATTATTTAAATACATAAGAAAGATTGATTGGATTGGACCTGCCAATGTGTGCTTATGAGAGACTTTTCTGAATAAAAAGTTGGTGTGCTATTTGTGAGGACAGGAACAGATAGAATGTGAATGCTGCTACCAGTTTCAGACATAACTGAGTTTTAAATTCAAGAGGAGATTCTACTCATACATAGGGAGTTAGATGAGACTTAGTTACAGATACACATGTGGAAGTGTTTGTCATATGTTTGGTAATTTAGTGCATTTTAGGAAAGAGTATTGATTGAAAAAAAAATCACATGGGCTCAAGCTCTGAAATACTCTTATTAAGCCCTGATAGAGTACTTGGAATCAACAAAAGAGCCCTAGATACTTTGGGCAGAAGAGTAGAAGGGATACTAGAAGAATTAATACAGATATACTTGGAAATCTAATAGGAGAACTTAAAATAAGTGTTCTACTATTGTTTGAGTGGTCAAGTCAAACAAGGCAGAGCCTAAGAGTCAAGTTTTGCTTTTGAAAGGGAGAGGATACTGTTACAATTGTATCAGATCTGCAGGGAGAAAAGAGAATTCCAAGTGCCATTCACTTTGTAGGTGCTGTAGAAAGATGAGGTAGTTCCTGTCCTATTTATCTTTTATGTTGTCAAGAAAGTGAGGTCAATTAATGTAAGTATACTGGAAATATAATGTTAGAGAAATTAGGCAAGAAAAGGTCTAACATTTTTTGAAAAATAAATAAAAATCTGATAGGGGAAATTGAGTAGCTTTTCAAAATTCAATTTAATGTGCTGTTAAGTTTAATAATCATGACTTTATGGTAGAAGTAGAAAGGTGAATATTTTTTATCCAGTCTGTAAGCTGTCACAAAATTTTATTTAATGTAATTAATTCAGGGTAGAATAAAGGTACAACAGATAAAGGAAAAAATAGGCAACACTATGTTTGACAATTTAATATAAATTCAATATAAATTAAATGTGGAAAATGCATTTATAAGGGAGTTTAGTGTATTTGAAAAATAGTAACTGAAATTAGTATTTATGTATTAGTAGTGAGGTAAAATGAGATGTGTTGTGGTTGAACGGAAATAAGAATTCAAAAGAATCTGAGAATCAAAAGGGTAAAAGATTTGGTAATATTTGAACAACAAAGCTGGTAGAATAATATGATGTCAATAATCTGCAAGTTTTTTAGTGAAATGGCTGAATTAGAGTATGGAAGCATTCTTAGATTATAAAAAAATTCCTAGATTATATAAATGAGTTCTCAACTTTCAATTCTGTAGAGGGTTCTGAATATACAATTATTCCTATAAATTTTTTTGACATTTTTGTGGATAATTATAACATTGTTTTTGTATTTGTTACTTATGTATATATTTAAAAACACACAGTGCATTACTATTTCTGGTTTATACACTCATTATGCATTTATATTTATCATATTTTTAATCTTTGTTTATCACGTCAATGTATATTTTCAATAGGAGTTATTCGTGGCCTAACACAAATTTTAGAATTTGTTATGCCCTCTCTTTCTCTCAAAAAAGCCAAAACTGGCTGTAATTTATTTTGGAGCTGTGTTTACTGTATACATCAATTTTGGGACTAATTGGTATATAATTCATGAAATATTTATGTTTAATTATTCATTATGCATATCTATAGACTCTGTATAGACTTATTTCTGTGTAGTTAATTTATTGATGTTAGTGTATATAGAAATATCTTAAAATTTTATCTTCATGTTTTTGCTATTCCACAAATACTGCACTTTATAAAGAGTCCTGCACTTTAATCTTGTATAATCTGTTTACTTGATAAATTTTCTTATAAATGTTAATAGTTTTTGTATATTCTTTTAAGTTTTCTGCATATAGATACATGTGGTCTACAGTAAAAGAAAACAACTCATCCCACCAATGTTGCATCTTATAAGTCCCTCACCCAGCCCCACAATATCATGAAGTACATTTTTTTTCTTTCAGATTATTGTAGTTCATAGGTTTAGCAAAGATTTTACCACTACATAAAGGTAGGTCACTCTGATCCCAGCATTTCATAATAGTTTACTCACTGTACAACACCCTGTTCTAAAGCCAGTGCTACAAATTCAGGGTTTAGTTATGTTAGTAACTTTCACCTAGGTACCAATTTCACTATAATTCATCTATTGTCATATTAATATGCTACCTAGCACACATCACAAAAATTTCAGTGGCATATTATAATTAGCATCCTTTAAGGGCTTTTGGGTCTGTGTATTGGCAGTGAACTCTGCTAGGCTAATGTGATAGACTACAGATATCTCAAACTCAAGCCAAGGTATGTTGGCTACCTTGAATATGTTCTGATTTTGATTGGTGTCAGAAACTCTCAAAACAGATTTAAAAAGTGTTGAGGAAACTATCTTTACATTTGTTTGTTTGTCTGTTTGTTTGTTATTTATGCTATAAATTTATTGTGGTGACATTGGCTGGTACTAACTATATAGGTCCCAGGTGTACAATTCTACAATACACCATCTATTTGTTATTATAATAATACATTGTATGCTCACCACCCAGAGTCATATCTCCTTCCATCAGCATATATTTGATACCTTCTCCCCCACTCTCCTGATCCCTTTCCCTCACGTAACCACTGAACTTTTGACTGTGTCCATGAGTTATGTTTATTTTTTACTTTTGGTTTTATATTTCACATAAAACTGAAATCATAAGGTTCTTGATTCTTTCTGTGTGATTTATTTCACTTATTATAATGATATCAAGGTCCATCTATGTTGTCGCAAATAGCAGTATTTCATAGTTTCTTATGGCTGAGTGTTATTTTATTGTATAAATGTAGCACAATTTTTTTTTTTATCCAGTCATCTATCAAAGGATACTTTGGTTGTTTCCGTGACTTGGCTACCGTGAACAGTGCTGCAATGAACATTGAGGGTACATATATGTTTGTGGACTAAAGTTTTCAAAATTTTGGGGTAGATACCCAGAAGAGGGATTGCTAGGCGATTGGTAATTCTATTCTTAATTTTTTGAGGAACCTTCATACTATTTTCCATAGTGGTTTTATCAATTTACATTCCCACCAGCAGTGTATGAGCATTTCTTTTTCTCCATAGCCTTTCCAACACTTGTTATTCCTTGTCTTGTTGATTATAGCCACTCTAACAGGTGTGAGGTGGTATATCTCATTGTGGCTTTGATTTGCATCTCCCTAATTGCTAGTGAAGTTGAGAAATTTTTCATATGTCTGTTGGTCATTTGTATGTCTTTGTGGGAGAAGTGACTGTTTAGGTCCTCTGCTCTTTTTCTTTTTTTAATATTTCTTTTTTTACTGTTTGAGAAAAGGTGTGTGTGTGAGAGAGAGAGAGAGAGAGAGAGAAGCTGGCCCAGAGAAATATACGTACTTGTACATAATTAGTTGTGACTTGGTTTTATTCCACACAGATAGATGTGGGACCATGTGGGGCAGGAACTGAATCAGGACCCTTCCACATGGGAGGCAAGAACCTTTGCCACTGAGCCACCTGGAAGGTGACCAGTTGCCTTGCTGTTCAGTGTACATAGTTTGCACAGGGCCAAGGTCAGAAATCCAACTCCAGATTACAGTTTTGAGGCGAGTACTCAACCACTTAACTATCCTAGAATCACCGCATTTTTAAATCGAATTGTTTGTGTTTTTTTGTTGAGTTGTATGAATTATTTTAGATATTAGCCCCTTGATAAGGGGCTGAGTTGCTAAGTTGATTATTTATTTTGCTGTGCAGAAGAAACTGTTTAGTTTGATATAGTCCTATTCATTTATTTTTGCTTTTACTACCTTTGCCCTTGATGTCAAATTTATAAAATCCTTTCTGAGCCCAGAGTCTATAAGTTAAGTACCTATGCTTTCTTCTGTGTAATTTAGGTTTATTTATTTTGGTTTCTTTCAGGGTTCTCTATTGTATTGATATAGTGTACCTGCACAAATATAGAGTCCCTTAGTTTCTAGATCTGTAAAATATGGCTTAATATCTTTCATATTTCTATGAGTAAATATCTCTCTTCTGTAGTATATTATCTGCCTCATAAATTAGATATTCATTGCTCTATGATTTTCCCATATTAAGTTTTATGATTATGTTGCCAAGTTATTAAAAGGTATCAGAATTTAAATCATATTACACATGTACACACATAT
>PVKE010039680.1:0-14914 GCA_004027555.1 Craseonycteris thonglongyai
ATAATGCGATGCATGGGTGATGTGATGTGGAGTTGTCCATTGGGAAACTGTCTGATTGTTACCAACGAATGTCACCCCATTAAATTTAACAATAAAATATAATAATATTAAAAAAAAAAAAAAGACTCTTGTCTCAGTCATTTTTGGATGAACTTATACTGAACCGAGGCCACCAGAGTACTGGGACATTTATCGATCTCCATACTGACATCAGTTTCAGGAGCTTGTCCTATGTTGCTTTGGGTTGGGATAACACAGAACTGTCAACTCATTTTAAGAATGACTGCATTTTGTATGACATTCAAAAGGCAAGGAGAAAATCGTCTTTTATTTAGTGAATGTAGAAGTTATTCGTCCAGAGAATGCCCTGTTTCCTTTCATTTCACCTAAACATAGTGATAAATCTGCATGGTTTTTAAGTTGTCACACTCATCATCAATAAAAGCCACATCATCTCTCCAAGTAGCAGAGTCTGCTTGAAACTTTAATAGTGCTATTTTATTAGCTGAACTGCTACAAGTTTCTCCTAGAGAATGGTTATATTTTATTGAGAATAATTGTACTGCCAGGTAATGGAAAATAAACATTAAGCACTGATGTTATCATTCTCTTGACTTGTCTAATTTTCCTGGTTCATAATGCATGTGGCTAGACTGATGAAATCAAAATGTTAATAGTAAATTACCTGTCAGATTGATTTGTCTGCTCTGTTCATTACTTTTGGTGAAAATACAGCTGAGATGGTTGTGTGTGTGTGTGTGTCTATGGTGTATTAATTTCCTTGAGCTTAAATTAGGAGTTAGAAATGCCTCTTTCCAGAAAGAAAACTCAATGTGAATATATTTAAAATAAAATAGGGAAAGCTGGGATGGCTCAGCAGGTTAAGTGCTCGCTTTGAAGCTCCGGGGACTGAGGATCAAATCCTGGCCCCGGCCCAGGTGGACCCACGTGCTGAGCTGGGGTGTGCCCCCAGTTCAGTTCTTGCCCGGACCTATGTGGGAGACCCCGGCCCAGTTCCTGCCCTGCGCAGCCCCTCGTCCACTTGTAGAGTGAAACTATATGGAAAACTAATGCTGTCAACTATGGAGACTGCTCTGGGCCCTCCCCCTTCTCTCTGTCTCTCTCTGTCTCTGTTTCTCTCTGTCAAAAACCAATAAAAATAAATCTTTAAAGAAAAAAAATAATAAAATAGCTACTCACTTATGATCTAGTTAGATGTTCGGTATATAATCATCACGCTCTTGCCATTTCGACTTTTTCTTTATAATAATTACTGTTAGGATCATAGAGAATGATAGTGGAAAGCCTTCTGGTTGTCACTCGATGACCCAGAGTGATTTGAAGGGCATGTCCCTGTTCACATCCCGTGGCTGTGCTGTGAACACGGGAGGCTTCTCCAGCTTCCTGGGTGATTGAAGTTGAAAACAACTGCTGTAATTACGTGCAGGCCTCCCAAAGCACAAAATGGAATCGATAAACTGGTTCCGATGCTGATTGAAGTGCAGTTCTATTAAAAAACTTAGCAAACAGTACTTTTGGATCCAGAGACAGTGGCAAAAATTTAAAGCTGGTTTTTGTTATTAAAGATCATTTCTTTAAACCTTTTGTTAGCTGAAAAAGTACTTGCTTTAGTATCCACCTCTCCTTCCACGATCTTTTAGACACTTAAGGACCACCTGTGAGTGGAGGGCAAGAGTTAAGCCATCATAAACGGAAGCATATCATCCACAAGACTGGGCAGCTGATGCCAAGACTAAAGCGAGAACCTCTGTGAGGTGGCAGGGGTTACGATGCTTTGTGGAACTGGGTTTTCCCAGCAGATCCAGGTTCTTGCCGAACTGTCTTTATACTAGAGAATGTTGTCTTGGGTAACTGTAAATTTGTTGTGGCGAATTGGGAAGGACATGGATAAGAGAGGACCTCTGATGTACCCTCTGGGATTCCTAGCCAACCAGGTAGCCCATTCTCTGGTGGCCGTTGTTGCCTCAGAGTGGCGCTGGGCAAAGTGTAACTCGGGTGAGACAAAGGCGTGTGTGGGCACCGGGGTAGGAGACCGGAGTTCAGATCCCAAACTTCTCAACTGAAGTGGAAGAAAATTCCTTGAACTTTTCAGGACTTTGATTTCTTTGTATGTAAAATTCAGATAGTCCTACCTTCCTCACAGTTTTTAAAATAAGAATTAAATGAGGTAATGGATGCCTTTATGAGGTAATGAAAGTACCTTTCATTGTGCCTGGCTTATTATAAGAACCCAATGTTAGTCATATAGCAAAATTTGATATTACTTCATCTACAACCCTATCATAAAACTCCTTAAATCTTTCATATACTGGGTTTTATTTGGTCCTTATCAGAACTCGGGAAAGTAGGTGGGTAGGTCTTAGGATTCCATTATACAAGAGGAGAAACCACATTTCAGAAAGATCACTGCTTGACAAAGGGTCCAAGATAAGTGGTCAAGTTGGGACAAACCCCTGGTCTTCCAAGCTCCTTCAATTTAGTCATTGAAAAATAATTTTAGTACTTCTTATGTGCTAGACACTGGAATTTATGATAAATATTACTGAATAGATTTCCTACTATCCTGGTGTTAATAGTCTAGTGAGAAATATTGATCAAGTAATCCCACTGATATGTGTATGATTCCAAACTGATTTAAGTGTGCTGAAAACAAGGAATGAAGGTCTGTAAAGGTATATTTACAAAGGGACCTGGTTTAGATTTGGGGCAGAGCAAGCTTCCCTGAGGAAATATCACTGGAATGAAGTCAAAAGAATGAATAAAAATGAGCTGGGCATTGAGAAAATGCACAGCCCAGGGGAAAGAGCAGGGCAGGAGAGCTTGAGGGCTTCCAGCGACTGGGTGCGAGCCAGTGTGGTTGGAGGACAGGAAAGGCAGAGCGGAGGCAGAGACGTTGGGTGGAGGTGGAGACGCTATTAATATCTCTTGACCCTGTGCACAGTAAGCAGGCTGGGCCTATCTGGGCCCACCTACGCCAAATCCTTAGCTTGAATTTTCCTGTGAATCCAGGTTGCAAATCCATTCTGGGGCCAGTGGCCAAGGACATGTTGTTCCATTTCTTCTTTCATCTTGCCTTCACTGCCTTGCTAGCCACGAGGCAATTTCCCCTGTGAGCACTGGAGTGTGTGTGCATGTGGAAGGGAGAATGGGTTTAGGCTCAAGTGTAGACCTTTATGTAGGAAGGTGTCCTGCTAAGTTTCCTATCTTTTTTTTTTTTAAGATTTATTTTATTGTTTTTGACAGAGACAGACAGACAGAGACAGAGAGAGAGAGAGAGAGAAGGGGGAGGGCCCAGAGCAGTCTCCATAGTTGCACATCATCAATTTTCAACATGGTTTTGTTCCACACAGGTGGGCAGGGGCCGCACAGGGTGGGAACTAGGCTGGGAGCCTCCCGCATGGGAAGCACATCCCAGTTCAGCATATGGGTCCACACAGGCCAGGACTGGGATGATCCTCCGTTCCTGGGGCTGCAAAGCAAGTGCTTAACCCGCTGAGCCATCCCAGCTTCCCCTAGTTCTTTTCTTGTATTTGATTGCTAGTTTCATATCTTTGTGGTTAGCAAGATGCTTGATATGATTTCAATGTTCTTAAGTTTATTGAGACTTATTTAGTGGTCTAACATGTGGGTCTATCTTGGAAAATGTTCCTTGTGCACTGAAAAGAATGTATATTCTGCTGCATTGGAGTGAGATGCTCTAAAATGATCAATTTAATCCATCTGTATGTCATTTAAAGCCACTCTTTTCTTATTGATTTTCTATCTGGAAGATTTGTTCATTGACATCAATGGGGTGTTAAAATTTCCTACTATGACTGTGTTAATATTGATCTCTCTCTTTATGTCAGTCAACATTTGCTTAAGATATTTAGGTGTATAAATGTTGGGTGCGTAAAGTTTACAACGGTTATATTCTTTTATTGTTTGATCCCTCTATTATGTAATGTCTCTCTTTGTCTCTTATTATAACCTTTGTCTTAAAGTCTATTTTGTCTAATGTAAGTATTGCTATTCCAGTCTTTTTTGTTTGTTTGTTTCCATTTCCATAAAATATCATTTTCTATCAATTTACATTGAGTCTGAAGCGGGTCTCTTGTAGACAGCGTATGTGTGGGTCTTGTTTTCTTATCCATTCAGCTACCCTATGTCTTTTGATTGGAGCATTTAATCCATTAAGGTTTTAAATGATTATTCATAGGTAGGTAGTTATCACCATTTTATTATTTATATTTATGCCCTTCCCCTGCCCCTTTTTCTTCTAGAAAGTTCCTTTAACACTTCTTATCATACTGGTTTGGTGGTGATAAACTGCTTTAGCTTTTTTTTGTCTGGGAAGCTCTTTATCTGTCCTTTGATTATAAATAATAGCTCTTAGATTAATCTTGGTTGTGGGTACTTGCTCTTCATCATTTTGTATATTTCATACCAAATCCTTCTGGCCTGCAAAGTTTCTGCTGAGAAATCAATTGACAATCTCATGAGAGCTCTTCTCTAGGTAATTAACTGACTTTCTCTTGTTGCTTTTAAGATTTGTTGTCTTTAACCTTTGCCATTTTAATTATGATGTGTCTTGGTGTGGACTTATTTGGGTTCATCTTGTTTTGGATTTTCTGTGCTTCCTGGAATTTTATGTCTATGTTATTCACCAGATTCAGGAAGTTTTCAGTTGTTATTTCTTCAATAAATTCTCAATTCTTTTCTCTCTCTCTTGTCCTTCTGATACCCCTATGATGAGAATGTTGTTATGTTTGATGTTGTCCCATATGTCCCTTAAACTATCCTCCTTTTATTTTTCCTATTTTAATTGGGTGTTTTCTGCTACCTTGTCTTCTAAATTGCTGATTCAATCCTGCTTCATCTAATCTGCTATTCATTTTTTTTTAGTGTTTTTTAATTTCAATTCTTTGTTTAAGTTCTTGCTAAGTTCCTTGAGCATCCTTATAACCAGTTCTGTGAACTCTGTGTCTAACAGATTACTTGACTTCATTTTGTTTAGTTATTTTTCTGGAGCATTCTCCTATCTTTTCATTTGGGACATGTTTCTTTTTCTCCTTACATTGACTGCTTCTCTGTGTAGTTTATATGTATTAGGCAGATTTGCTACATCTCTCATTTTTGGCAGGGTGACCTTATATAACAGGTGTCCTATAGGGCCCAGTGGTGCAGTCTCCCCGATCACCTGGAGTGTCTCTTGTGTGGGTTGTGTTTGTCTTTGTGTTGTAGTTGACCCTTGATTGCTGCTGGTGTTTTAGTGGGTGGGATTTACTCCAACGCTGACTGACTCTAAGATTGGTTAGGACCTGAGCATAATGGGTTTCTGTGTGGAGGCTGAACCCACAGAGTAGAATTTGCCCCAGCAGGCTATAGTCCGTGCTGAGACTACCCTTCGTGTGTGCTGCTAGTGGGAGTGATTGGGTGGTGCTCTGTTGTGGTTTGAAAGTGGCCATCAGGAGTGTTGATTCTGGGGCCTCTTGGGAGTGTCTCTGGTGCAGGCAAAGGTCCACCATGGCCTGTGACTGACCTGGGGCTATCTGATAGGACTACAAAGCAAGTCACAGTTGGTGGGTGCCTATGCTTGACCTAGAGGTGCGTGGGAGAGGTCATGCTGTGGAACAAGCCTGGCTGCCATTAGTACTAGCCTTGGGGCACCTCAGGAAGTGTCATATAGCACCCTGTGGCTAGCTGCTGCCCACCTGGAGCCCACAGACCCCCAAGAGTTTTCCAAGAAAGACTACAGTGTGGGTTGGGGCTGGCTTCTCACCATTGAGATTTGGGTGGGGTGGGGATCCCAAGGAATCATTAAGGTGAAGTAAAGGGATTTCACCAGGTTAATGAAGATTCATTAACCATGTCAGGAAGGGCTCAACACAGTAAATATGGCACCCATCTGCTGGCTGCACAGGAGGAGGTCTCAACACAGGGACAATGGTGTCTGTCTCTTCAGCTCTCAACCAGAAGCCACATAACTCAGTCTTTCCCTGTATGTCTCTGGTTCCTCCTGAACTGCTGTACCTCTGCTGGAGCTCAGGGCGAGTGCCCTCAAATGAGTGAGTCTGTGTGCAGGCCCTTTAAGAAGACAGCTAGGTTTCCTTTAGCCTTCTGTCTCACCCTGATGGAGGGAACACCCCCCGCTCCCCCCCGATTTTCACAGCCAGATGTGTGGAAGCTCCTCTTTCCAGTGTAACAGGGTGAAGAAGGGAGGGATTGCTAAAGAAGGAGGCTGCTCAGGGCAGCCGTCAATAAGTGGGCAAGGCACATCATGGGTGTCCCTTCATCTCCCTTCTGCTTGGAAAGAAACTACAGGAAGCTGATGGAGGTGGATATAATTAGTGCTAATGGACTGTAACTGACAAGACTGGAAGCTCTGTAGGCTGGTGGATGTGGATAATTAGTGGTAATGGTCTGTGATTGACAGGGAAGAGAGAGACCCCTCCCCCAATCTATTACGGTAGGAGATATAAATACAGAAGGAGGGCAGAGAGGTGAGGGATGTTTGGCTGGGGAGGTATTTGCAGGAAGCTCTTGATCAGGAACGCTTAGGCCAGGAAGGTTTTTTATGAAAAGGCAGCTCAGAGAGGCCAGGAAGGATTTTTAGGGAAAGCTCTTGATTGAAGGTTTTGGCTATGGAGTTTTTGCAGAGAGCTCTTGATTGGTGAGAAGCAGCTACCTAGGCCTGCTAAGCACTGCAGTGGCTCTGATGCCTGGCCCTGGGAGCATAGTGGGAGAAGATAGGCAGATGGCCGGCAGTGAGGGGGAGTACATGTTCAGTGCTGAAATTATGCTCAGCACTGGACTCACTGGGCTGGAAGACAAGAGACTGCCCTTAGCTTTTGTGGAGGATGAAGGTCCACCTGAAGGATTGAGCACCAGCTGCCTGTGCCTCCCAAAGGACAGTGAACAAAGGGAGGACAGAGATGGCTCTCTCCTTTCTGCTTGAGCCTTTCTGGACTTTGCTTTCTGCTACCTTGGGGATCTGTATAGAGGATCATCCTGTGACCACATGTCTTTTTTAAAGGACAGTATTGTTAAAAGGGAGAAGAACTGCGGGTGCGGTCTAGGACAGGTCTGGAGGTGGTAGCACAGTCAGTTCTCTTTGCCATGTTCTATGTAGCTCTGAAATAAAGACTCCTTTCCTTTCTTCTACCCAACCTCAACCTTCTTGGGCCACTGGTGCCCTTGTCTTAAATGCTTGTTCTATGACCCAATTCCTGTGTCAGTCCATTGGCTGAATGGTGCAGGTAGCATGAGCCCAGGCTTAGTTTTCCTCTTGTAACACCAGCACTGGTGCTCCTGGCTGGGGAGTCCAGTGTAGGGCTGTGACCCCTTGATCCTCAAGCAGAACCTCTGCAACTGAGATCCCTCCCAATTTTCCACCACCAGACATGGGTGTAGGGCCAGCTTTGCCTCTCCTACCAGTATCACCATGACTTCTTCTTTATATTCTTAGTTATAGGACTTATGTTCAGCTGGTCTTCAGATGGTTCTCCAGGATGGTAGTTCTATAATTTAGTTGTAATTTTGATGTGGTCATAGGAGGAGGTGAGCACAATATTTACCTACTCTGCCATCTTAACTGGAACTGTGATCATGTATTTTTTGAAGTCACTGTTCACGGCATGAGCTTTATTCCCTGGGCTCCGATCAGCAAAGGTCCTCAGATCTGATCCTCTTTGAGATAGTGTCCCACCTGTGTGTTCTGTAAACCCTAGGCCAGCCGTCTGACTACACAGACAGTACTTATGTGCATCCTCTGGGATTCTAGTAGGGCAGGGTCTTTGTCTAGTCTAGTAAAGGGGTGTGTTTATAGGCTGCTCTTGTAGGGTGTGGCCTTGGAAGACAGCCCCTGAGAATCAGTTTCCCTTTCACCTAGATTTAGTGCAGAAGCAGCCTGGATTTAATGTTCTGAGCTCAGCTACACCCTGACTCTGGTTCTGTGGACACAGGAGCCTTGGATTTGCCCTGGATTCTAAGGGTGAGGGTATGGGATTGAGTAGGGTGCCCAAACCATGGTGTTCTCATCTTGGGTGCTAATCACTCGCTAGAGCTAGTATCTCTGCCTTTTTTGCATGCTGATGAGCGCTAAACTGCTTGTACAATCTTTCCACACTTGATCTTAGCCAAAAGGCTAAGAAGCGATGATGTATGATCTTTCCAGAGGCTAGATTTGAAAGCACTGAACACGTTTCTTCATACTCCCCTTGGATTTTCTTTCCCTTTTAAAAAATTTTGGTAAAACATATGTAATAGAAATATACAATTTACCATTTTCTTTAAAGATTTATTTATTTATTTTGTTTGAGAGAAGGTGAGTGAGTAAAAGAAAAGTGGGAGGGCTCAGAGCTGTCTCCATAGTTCATCATTAGTTGTGACATAGTTTCATTCCACACAGGTAGATGTGGGGGTCATACAGAGTGGGGCCTCCTGTATGGGAGGTGAGAACCCTTTGCCACCATCCCTGTGGCTACCACCTATGCCATAGTTCAGTATGTGGGTTTGCACCGGTCAGGGCTGGGATTCAATCCCCAGTCCTCACAGTTGCAAGGCAAGCACTCAATCTGCTGAACTATCTCGACATCCCCTAACATTTACCATTTTGACTATTTTTAAGAGTGTGCATTTCAGTAGCATTAGTATATTCACATTGTTTCACATTAGTTTTGGGAAGATATTTATGGTCAAAAGAGATTTTGCCTTTCTAAATGCTAAAAAAGAATTTTACCTTAAGAAAGCCAATAGCTCCCCCAATGTACGTGAGTTCTGTAAATGTACACAGAATTACAAATAGGAGAGTTTGACAAGGCGGACCCTGAGCTCTTAGAGAGAGTGTGAGTCACAGAATTAGTACCCAGTCTCTCTAGTTTTCTGTTATTCTCTCCTTCTTCTCCCTCCATTCTCCTCTCTTTGTTTTTAGAGACTTGGAAGTCAATCCTGCCTGAGGTCACTCACCTCCTCCCAGAGGAGTGAGCAGGAATAAGCATCTTTGATGATGCCTGCAGGACTGGGTGCTGCTCTGTGAATAATAATAGTAATTAATTCCTGCTTTTGTTTGCAGTGGGTGATGGGGGTGGGGAGTGGGGAAGCCAAAGAAAAAAAAGAGCTGGAGTTGAAGGCTTTATTTATTTCCTTTAATCAAACAAGCGCTATTTAAGCTATAAATCTGTTAGGGTTTATTTCAGTTGTCATTGTTGTAGAGAGCAAGTACCTCTCAGAAATTTTGCAGTCACGAAGCAGAGACCTGACCTGGTCATCTTGTTACATTGGGCACTAGGCCAGCCATCAAGAGTGGTGGGTTCTGCTTTCAGCATCATTAACACTGGGCATATTGTGACTTTCTGAAAACTAGCCTCTCATCTGCAAAATGAAGGAGGTGGGCTCCATACCTGCTGAGATCTCTCCCTGCTCCCAAGTGTTGGGGCCATGGTTCTTCCACCTGTCAGGGAGGAGTCTCACCTGGAAGCTCTGCACATTGGGGAGGCAGAACTGGAAGAGCTGGAAGAATGGGAGGGAACTAGCCAGAGCTCTGTTTTGCAGATGAGTTCATTGCGGCTCTCAGCCAAGAGTGCAGGATCAGAATCAAACTCTCCGAAGGAAACAGCACCCTCATCTCCCCTCTCTAGACCACAAGGCTAAGCTATCATGCCAGGTTCAGTAGTGGGCCCAAGTGAGCAGCTCTAAGGGTTCAGCACCCTGCGTTCCCCACGGGGCTCTGGAGCAGATGACTGGGGACTCCCCAGGGTTCTGGCTTCACCTCTGCTGCCTACAGCCTTGCTTTCAGTGTGGCAGGAGGGCCACAGACCCTCCTTTTCCTTTGTTTATTTCCTCTGCCCAGGCAGCAGGCACGTTTGCCCCCACCCCCAGGCTTGCAGCGGCCTTCCGGAAGATGTGGGCTTGTTGATTTATGGGGGGCACGGCTCCTCTGTGTGTGCCTGGCTGCATAACTTAACGGGATCTGTCACCCTCAATAGACGGCCGCACAGCTGCGCTCAGAAGCAGCTGCCGTCCCGGCCTTTGTTTGGCATCTGCTCTCATCTCCTTGAGCAGCAGTGGGGCCCTCTCTCCTCCCTGCACGTTGATTAATGCTGCCTGGCTCCACCTACCAAGTGCTTTGGTGGCTCACGTGTAAACAATGTCTTGCACACCGTTTACGATAGTTACTGTGAGCAAAGGTCATTCATAAACAGTGAGTCGTGGGTGGTATCATTAGCTCTTGAAAATCATAATCAGCTCTCCTGGTGGCCTTTTAAAATTGCATGGGGCTTTCTTCTGTTCATAAAATAGGCTACTTCAAACAGAAGCCCCAGAGTTGGCCAGAGCACAGAGCAGGTGTTTGGCCTTTGGTGCCTTAAACTAAAGGACTTACGTATAAAGTCCAACTTTGCTGATGAGAATCGGTGTCCCTTCAAAACACTCTTGCATGCACACACACATTCACCCACACATGAATACTCGCATGCACTCACACACGTGCACATGCACGCAGATGCACACACACACACCACACACTCTCCCTTCCCTCCCATGCATTCAAAGTCTGAATAGCAGTGAGCTGGGCTCTGGAGCCTAGAAAGCTATTGAGTCAGCCACAAGGGGCTCACTGCAGATTGGAGATTCAGAAATGCTTCCATCCAGGATTTGCCTCCACTTTCCCTCCATCATGGTTCCCCTGCTACTTTAAGATCTCAGTGCTGCCTACCTGCATCTCCTACCAAATCTCAAGGAAGATCTATCTGAGAGCATTTGATACGGCCTCATCCAGGGCCATCTGGAAGGGCTTGCCTGGGTTGTGGAATGAAAGCCCACTGAGTGGGTGGGTTTTATCTCTGAGAGCCCTGTGTCTACTGCTCTAGGCCCTGGCCACCAAGTGCCACGTAGTCTGCCGCTTTCTTCAGTGGCCAGCAGAGTGGATTTTGGGACTGGAGTTCACAGAGGGTTCCTAAAATTACCTGCTGACTGATCAGACTTGAGAAGCACTGCCTAGAGGAGACAACACAGTGTTCCCAAACAGTCGGCAGGTCCTCGCTTTTGCACTTCCTGGCTGTGAGGCCTTGGGCAAATTATTTAACTTCTCAGCCTCAGTTTCCTCATCTATAAACATGAAGATGAAAGAATGTACCCCCAAGGGGCTAACAGTATTTGTGGACCCTGAGAAAGAAGATACCTTTCAAGAAGTTTTCCTGGTAGCTAATTGGGCTCAAATGTAATCAGCTCTGCTGATGTGTGAGAGCTGAGGCTCAGACGCGTCCTTGCACCCCTTTTCGGACGATGTGTGCACCCCATCCACTCATCTGGGAAGGTTCCAGACTGGCACAGGTGATGATGGGCACGCCGTACTGTGAGAAACACATTTTATTATTATTTTTTGAAGATTTATTGTATCATTTTTGACAGAGAGAGACAGAGACAGAGAAAGAGAGAGAGAGAGAGAGAAGAGGGAGGGCCCAGAGCACTCTGCATAGTTGTACGTCATCTGTTTTTGACATGGTTTTGTTCCACACAGGCATGTGGGGGACCGTGCAGGGCAGGAACCAGGCAGGAACCTCCTGCATGGGAGGCACGCCCCCGAGAACTGAGGGCCAAACTGGAGGCCTCCCAACATGGGAAGTTCGATCCAGTGAGAACCAAACTGGGGGCCACACCCCAGTTCAGCATATGGGTCTGCATGAACTGGGCTGAGACTCGATCCTTGGACCCCGGGACTGCAAAGTGAGCACTTAACCCACTGAGCCATCGTGGCATCCCTAAGAAACACATTTTAATTTGCTGCCTGCCACTTATGTGAATGAATGTTGCATGTGTGTGTGTGTACTTTCATATATAAAATAAAATTATCGTGTATATCCTGTTTTGAACCTGACTTCCTCCATTCAATATGTTGTAATTGTTTTCCTGTGTCCTTATATGCAGTCTTCTATAACCTAATTTTAAAATTTTGATTATTTAAACGTATTGGGTGACATTGGTCAGTAAAAGTGCATAGGTTTCAAGTGCACCATTCTAATATGGTGGTGGAAGGAGAACCGACTCTGAGTGGTGAGCACACAGAGTGTAAGTGACCTAATTTTTAACGGCTGCAAAATATTTCCACATGGTCCCCAAACTGAGGTGCCTGTAAGATATTCCACTGGGGCGAGGAAAGAAAATATTGCAGCTTCCTTTCACATTTCTTTTTATCCAAAAATAAGAAAGAAATTAAGCTTTACTGATATTCTGACAGTGGGTCTCACCTCGGTGCTGCTCCCCTGGGTTTGCTGTCAGCAAATTGCAATTTACCGAAGTTACGAGTTTTGGTTAAGAGATTACCAGATTATATTCTTTTAACTAATAGGCCTCCCAAAATGGACTGGTGGCTTAAAAAGCTTTCTGCAAAGAAAATGCAGAACACGAGAACAAGAATATGGCAGAATGGATTTTAATTCAGCTTGTGGTATGAGCTCCTCATAATTCTTCTTAGAGGTTAAAACAACAGTAGTATCATCAGATCTGAAAAGTCAGCCAAAGTGGATTAACAAGGTGAGAAGATTAACATTTTGAGGACACAAAGAATATATTAGCCATTTCATTCATAATGAGTTTACCGTAAGTGTATATCATACCTTGAGAACTGATGAGAATATCACTACAGGCCAGAAATTTTCAAAATTAACATCAAGATTATAAAAAGAAATTTTAACATTTTTCCACCAATGTTTAAAGTCATGCAATATTTCACTACATAAACATTTTCACCAAACTATTAATAAATATTTAGAGCCTTAAAAACCACAACCATGGTAAAACTGGAAAATAGAAGAAAAAAAACAACACATGGAAGAAATATACAGATGAAATTAAGTGTCGTCTTTTGTCAGAAAATCATATTGGAAGGTGCATAAAAAGCAATTGCTGAAAACTTGAAGAAACAAGTATTATAATGCAGTATGGGCATTTTGTCATATAGTTGGATTAAAAACATATATTTCCAACGTGATTCAGTTACAGCATTTGCTAAATCCTGTTTCAAAAACAAAACACGTGAACTATGTTTTTCTAAGCCACTACAACAAGGATTATTGAAGGACATAGTGTTAATATTAAATGATGTCTTCAATATTGGTTAAAAACAGCAACAAAAAACAATGTAGGTATAAGTGCAGATAGAGTGTCCACTTTGCTGCAACAATATTCTTGAGCATCAGTAGTTAGATACAGACACAAAGATTCTGGTCTAGCATGGTGGGAAACAGCATTGTCTTTGAACCCAATTTGTCACGGTTCAAACTCTAGTGCTGTTGCTTGGCTGCATTGTGACCTTAGGTAAGTAACCTAATTTCTCTGTGCCTCAGTTTTCTTGTCTGTAAAATTGAGATAACAACTGTACCTATATGAGGGGCAGTTGCAGAAGTCAAATGAGTTAATATATGCAAAGTGCTGAAACTACGCCTGACACATTGTAAGTGCTCAACAAATATCTGCTGATAATTTATACTTGAAATTTATTTACAAACTTCTATAGCAAAGAATTTAAAACTGAAAGTGCAAAGTTCTATACTGAATATCAGTGCTGTGGTTGGGTTTGTAAAATAAAACTTTAAATATATAGTAGAATCTTTATAATATTTTTTAAAGAATGTAGGGAAAGAGTAAATAAATCGTTCATGTACATAAAGATTGGATATGTATCATCTAGCAAATTACTTTAAGGAGTTATTAACTATAAATGAGTAGAAATTTTTATGACTTTCCATATTATGTTACTTAATTTTTAAAATAAATACATGGGATCTGCTCCTTCAAGTTATGGTGACATTTTAACGATGAATAATAAAATACTTTTTGAAAGACATTTTAACCTACAATATTATATGATTTTATTGCTGGAAAAAGGGTACAGTTATACATAAAAACTCATATTTGCCCATTTTAAAATGTGGGAACAGAATTTTTAAATTTGTTTAAAGATCTTCCAATGAAATTTTTAGTGTTTTGGCACAGTTGTTAAAGATATTTAAAAAATATCAGACCTATTGATTGACATCATAGCAGTAGAATTTACTTAGCCTAATTTCAATAAAAATCTCTGTATGCTTATTATATGAACATAAAAAATTAATTTGATTTATTAAATGTGCTTGATTATGCATTTCTTTTATTTGTATCTGCTTTATAAAGGACATTTTTTAATTAGGGCAACTATTATAAACAAGTATAGAAATATATTGAACTTCCAACTGTTTTAGCAAAGTTTTGATAAAGATTTGGAGAAATAATTGAGCATATCCAAAATCACATTGCTCTTTTCAAGTCTAAATATTTCCATAGTATTAATGAACAAAATTAAATTAAACAAATTTTAAATATTGTTTACATTTTTCATATTGTATGTTTTTTAAGGCATATAACATTTTTGATAGTGCTTATATATAGCTTATTATAAATAAATAAATGTTTATTTACCAGGATGTGTACTCAAAAACTATGTTAGATAGGGGTATGTAACTGTTGACTTGAAGTACAAGACACTATTTCATCCTTTATTATTGGACACTTACATTGTTTTCCTTTTTTTTTTTCTTTTTGCCACATTCTTGCTCACTTTCTGGGGATAGATTCTGTTCTTTTTTTTATTATATTTTATTGTTAAATTTAATGGGGTGACATTGGTTGGTAACAATCAGACAGTTTCCCAATGGACAACTCCACATCACATCACCCATGCATCGCATTATGTGCCCAGCTCCCAGAATCAGGTCCCCCTCCAACCCCATATAGCTGGTGCCCACTCCCCCCTCCCCACACAACTCTCCCTCCCCCCTCCCCCCTCCTCTCCAGGTAAACACCAAACCATTGAGTGTGTTCATAATGCTGATGCCCTCTCCCACCTCCCCTCCCTCTCTCCCTCCCCCCTCCTCCCCTT
>PVKE010039681.1:0-14916 GCA_004027555.1 Craseonycteris thonglongyai
CATTGATTTTGTATCCTGCAACTCTACTGTATTTGTCTATTATTTGTAAGAGATTTCTGATAGAGTCTTTAGAGTTTTCTATATACAGGATCATGTCATCTGCAAAGAGTGACAGTTTAACTTCTTCTCTCCCGATTCTAATACCTTTTATTCCTTTCTCTTGTCTGATTGCTCTGGCTAGAACTTCTAGTACTATGTTAAACAGCAGTGGTGACAGGGGGCATTTTTAAAAAAATATATATATATATTTATTTATTTATTTTGACAGAGAGAGAGAGAGATACAGAGACAGAGACAGAGAGAGAACCGAACTGGGGGAGCTTCCAGTTCAGCACATGGATCTGCGCGGGCCGGGCTGGGACTCAACCCCTGTCCCCAGCGCTGCAAAGTGAGCGCTCAACCCAGTGAGCCATCCCGGCTTCCCCTATTTCTTTTCCTTTTAAAGATTTATTTTATTGTTTTTGACAAAGAGAGAGAGAGAGAGAGACAAAGACAGAGAGAGACAAAGAGAAGGGGGAGGGCCCAGAGCAGTCTCCATAGTTACACCTCATTAGTTTTCGACAGAGTTTCATTTCACAGGTGGGCTTGGGACTGCACAGGGTGAAAACAGGGCAGGGGCCTCCCACATGGGAGACATGCCCTGGGTGGCAGCTGAACCAGGGGACCACATGGGAAGGTGGCCCCATCGGGAACTGAACAGGGGTGGGAAGCACACCTCAGTTCAGCAAATGGGTCTTCATGAGCTGGGGCTGGGACTGGAACTCGATCCTCCAGCCCAGGGGTTGCAGTGCAAGCGCTCAACCCACTGCACCATCCCAGCTTCTTGTATATTTCTTTCTGCAATGTTATTTTTTTTTAATTCAACCTTATATTTTGGGTTAATTTATATTGATATATATAACTCTAATTTATTGATTTTAATTGCCATATACTATTTCATTATCTGAACTTAACCATAATACAGCCCTTCTCCTTAATGGACATTTTTTATTATTACAAACATTATCTCACTGTTCATTGTGGTCATGTCTCACTGTGTCAGGTGTGAACATTTCCCTAGAGTGTATACTCAGAAGTGGAATTTATAGGTCCAAGTGTATGAACATCTCCAATTTACTAGATGTTGCTAACTTGCTCTTCCAGCCAGTTCAATTTAAGCTCACACCAAGCAGTGTTGAGCATGTCGTTAACACCCTAGTGTGAATCAGTGCATCTAGTTCCCTTTCCTTTGGTCTACCTGCTGGTAGCTGAGCAATTTTATTTAACCTTGAAATACTTTTCTCCTGTAGCATTTCATGGGACCAAAGTTCTGAGCAACCCACAGGGGATCTTGCCACTGCTGAGCATTCCAGCCCCTCCCTATCATCACACAAAAAGCAAAATAGCAGTCTAGTAACACTTCATTCCCATTTCCCACTTTATTATTTTTTTTTCACTGTTTGAGAGGAGAGAGGATGGGGGAGGGCCCAGAGCAATTTCCATAGTTATACATTATTAGTTGTGACATGGTTTTGTTCTACACAGGTGGATGTGGGGCAGTGTAGGGCAGGAACTGAACTGGGGGCCTCCCACATGGGAGGCGAGAACCTTTGCCACCAGGCCATCCAACAATCACCAGTTGCACCACAGTTCAGCAGATGGGTTTGCACAGGCCAGGGCTGGGAATCAAAGCCTGGACCTTGTGATTTCGAGGCAAGTGCTCAACTGCTGAGCTATCTCGGCATTTCCCCATTTTCCATTTTAATTCAACATTTATTGAGCACCTGCTGTGAGCAAGCACAACTCAATGTCAAATAAGACTCATTTCTGGCCCTTGAGGGGATTACAGTCTGGTGGGCTAGAGAGACCCAAGGATGCAAACCATTATTCAAACTGCATAAAATTGGTCAGAAATTACAAACAAGGCTCTGGGTACTTTATAGCAAAAGGGAGTCTTTATTTTCTTTTAATGAAAATTTTTGTTTTGTTTCTAAAAGTAAAGACTTTTAAAAGAGAGAAAAATGGCAATTTCCAGAGACAATAGACGTCTTTTTCTGTTGCTACTAGGGTGACTTGTTCTGAATGGGGAATGTGACCATGTGCAGGCACCTGAACCGTGAGGAACAACAGGAGCAGAGCCCTTTTACCTAAATTCTGACACCCTTGAGGTAACAGCTCCTCCCTTTCTGGAGTGGACATGACTGTGTGTGTACAGGGAGTGGAGATTCCTGGTCCAGCAAGTCAAGCCAGTCCTGTCACCTCTGTGGGCCTCAGTTTCTCCATTTTTAGAATGATCACCTCACGTTTTTTTCCTAGGTGTCAAGACTTGGGCAGTCTAGCCTACAGCTGGCCTATTGGATCTGTCTGTTCAAAGTCAGATTACGTATTCCGTATTGTTTTCTTTAATAACAAAAGGAAGCAAAGCTAAACCCCTGTACAATAGCCCCTATTCTCCACACCTTCCTGTCCCCACCAGCTCTGGGGCAGCCCTGAGCTGTGGGAAGTTCTGCTTTGGAGTTGTCTCTCACCATCCTGGTCCTTGTGACTGTGAAACAGAGATCTGTTTGCCCCTGGGGACCCTCAGAAAGTGCTGGGAAGTGCTAAGTGGGCCTGGTCTATGACCCATACTCCATAGAGGGTATCAGTTATCATGGGCATCACACCAACCCTCCAGGTCCTGGTAGCAAATTTCCTGAATGCCAGCTGCCTTCTGGAGGCCTAGGGACTCCGGCCACTACTGCTCTTACCTCACTCCCAGGGTCCCCCAAAAACGGTATATAGTAGCCACAGAGGGAAGTCTTATACAAGGGGGGCAAAGCTGAGGCAAAAACCCAGGGATTCCAGATCCCTGGCTGTCCCCAGATGATGTTCAATCCCTGCCCCTCAGCCCCACCCTGCCCCTCAGCCCCACCCTGCCCTGCCCTCTCCTCTCCATGGTAGAGCACAGGCCCCTGCTGACAGGGTCAGGTCTCACACCTCCTGATTCACTCTGCTGGTCTCGGCCTTTTGTCTTGACCCCTTAGGACTAACCAATGTGAGGAAGTCTATGCAGTGTGATTTCAAGTGTAGGCATGTCTTCTTAACAGCCCCTGGCCCTGCTTACTAACATCCACAATCCCAGAGTTAGAAATTCTACTCTTTGATACTCCCCTAAATTGAAGAACATTTTAGCTTCTCAGTCAGAGAAGAATATGGGAATGAATTCAGGAAGGCTCTTTTCCAAGAGCAAGCTTCTGTGGGGGAGGCAGAGAAGGATGTGTGTTCAGGAAGTGCCCAGAGCGGGGTGGGGGGGGGGTGAGTGGAGTGAACAAAAGGCACAGAGAAGGGCTTCTCAGGGCCCTTCTACCTCACATTGTACCCGAGGCCAGAGCTGAGTGTGCTCTTCAGATTTTGAGTGAAAGATAGAATATACATTAATGCCTCTCCTTTGTCAATTAAGAAATGAGCCGTGTGCCTCAGATGGTAGTGGGAGCATAGTCTTTATGATGGGACAAACTTGGGTCTGAGCCTGGTTCTGTCACCAACTCATTATGTGACTCTGGGCTAGTGAGTGACTTGACTGCTCTAGGCTTCAGTTTTCTACTCTGTTAGAATGGGCCTAGTAATACCACCCAAAATGTTATTATCAGGGGAAGCTGGGATGGCTCAGTGGGTTAAGCGCTTGCTTTGTCAGCCCCGGAGATGGAGGATTGAATCCCAGCCCAGGCCCATGAGGACCCATATGTTGAACTGGGGTGTGCCCCCAGTTCAGTTCTTGCCTGGGCCCAGTTCCTGCCCTGCGCAGCCCCGTGCCCACCTGTGGAGTGAAACTATATGGAAAACTAATACTGTCAACTATGGAGACTGCTCTGGGCCCTCCCCCTTTTGTTTGTCTGTTTTTCTCTCTCTCTGTCAAAAAAAAAAAAGAAAAGAAAAAGAAAAAGAAAAAGAGGCTACTATCAGAATAAAGTGAAAATATATACTGAAGGTACCTAGCCCAGTGCCTGTACATAGGAGGCCTGCACTAAAAGCAAGCTTCCTTTCTTCCTTCTATGTTCCCTGTTCTCTAATCTGTTTGAATGGTGAATGAGATGGTTCTTTGGTTGAGAGCAACTGAAGCTGGCTGGAGCTAGGAATTAGCCTGAGAAGCATAGGAGCCGGGGATGCATCAGAAACTCAGTCATTTGGTATGCTAGCATTGAATAGTCCCCACTCTGCCATCAGTGGCTCCCTCTGTACAAGATTCCCAAGAAAGTGCATCTGATTGCTACACTTGGGTCAGACAGTGGACAGTTACTCTAGGGCACGTGGAATTGGGAAGAAGCAGTTCTCCAAAGGAAAGCAGAGAGAAGAGATGCTGGCTGGGAAAAATAGCAGGTATTAGACTCCACAGATGAAATTTCCTACACGATGAAAACCAATTGTAGAATGTTCTTTGAATTTAAAACAGAGGCAGGATTCCAACACTGGAAAGGTCAAAAACAAAAAAAAACCCAGGGTTTACATTTGTTACCATTTTAAATCCAAAGTCAGCAGTGGAGTGGGAAGGGAATAAAGCAACTGAAAGCTCACTGGGTGTGGAATCAGGAAGTTTAGGTTCAAATTTTAGCTCTGCTACTTACTAAATGAGAATCAGGCAGGTCACTTGACCGCTTTGGACCTCACTTCCTTCATCCATAAAATGGGGCTGATCTTCATAGGTATGAGGCTTAAATGAAAACATGTGTAAAACGTGTTTTTGACACTCTAACCTGCACTACAGATGTAGTGGTATGGGCTTATTATTTGTTAAAAACTGAAACCTGGACTCTGACGTGTATTTATAGCATCTTGAGTTATATCATTATTGGTGACTTTGCTGAGAATGCAACCACCTGGGAATTAAGGATACTCACCTTAAGTTTTATATTTGGGAAAGTATTTGATAGGGGTTCATGATGAATCAATGTCAAATCAGTGTTCCGTTGGAATCATTAGAAGCCCAGGCTGCCCTTGTGAGCTGGTAAGGGGAGACGGAACAGGAAGAATTAGTCCAGATAGAAACGTCTCCCCCACCTGCACGTCTGTCTCTCTCTCTCTTCCTCCCCTTTCACCTTCTCTCAAACAATAAAATAAATCATTTTATTTATTTATTTATTTATTTTTAAGTCTCCTTTCCCCTTGTCTCAAACCCCTGGGCTTATAGCAGAGTTCTTAACCTTTTGAGGGGGATGGCTCCCTTTGGCAGTTTAGTGAAACTTATGGCCCCTTCTCAGAATATTGTTTTTAAATGTGCAAACTAAAATAAAGAGGATTATAAAGGGAATCAATTACATTGAGATATGGTTATAAAAATATCTTTTAAAAATGAACACATAATATAATCAATATGTTTAATTATTGATACTTTCAAAACAAAATCTAGCAGTGGGCATACTAACTGCCAGGATTTGGAAGTGAGAAAGTATAAATCATATTTTGAGATACCTGCAAGGAATTGTAATGTGATAAGAAAATGGCAATGATTTCTATCAGTGACAAAGTTACAGATACTACTAATGCTGCTGAGGCTTATTGTCTTCATTCATACACAAAGGAAATGCTAGATTTCAGATAGAGGTTAGTGATGGAGGTTTTTTTTTTATCCCATCTGAATGCATGGGTCCTTGATCTCCATGCACAGAGCTAGTTAAAGATTGCCTGGGATTATAGAGACTTATGATATGCTGATGAGTTGGAGACCCGCCCCTCACCTGCCAGCAGGTTGTAGTCATGGGCCTACTTCCCATTCAGAGTACCCAGGGGGGCTTCTCCAGGTCTCCAAGTATTGCCACATTCCCAAGATCCTGGGCTCTGAAGATCCTTAGGGATGGTGAGGGCCTTAGCTAGTCTTAAACTGACCACAAATAAGATCCAAATCTGGGGAAGCCAGGATGCTCAGGGAGTTAAGCACTCGCCTTGCAGCCCCAGGGTCCAAGGATTGAATCCTGGCCCCAGCTCATGTGAACCCAAATGCTAAACTGGGGTGTGGCCCCCAGTTTGGTTCTCGCTGGGGCAAGCTTCCCATGTTGGAGGCCCCTGGTTCGGCCCCCAGTTTGTGGGGTCATGCCTCCCATGCAGGAGGTCCCAGTCTGGGTTCCCACCCTGTGCAGCCCCCTACCCATATATGTGGTATGAAACTATGTCGAAGGCTAATGACATGCAACTATGGAGACTACCCCCTTCTCTCTGTCTGTCTCTCTCTCTGTCAAAAACAATAAAATAAAACTTAAAAACAACAACAACCAAACCCTAGTTTCCAGCAATGCATGCTAATTGAACCTGAAGTGTATAGGCATGACAGGGGAGGAGGCTTTTTCTTAAAATGATTCTTTTATTTTTTTTATTTGGAGGATTTATTTCTCATTACATAAGTCAGAATACTCAATAAAGCAAAATTGTAAAACAGAAAAAGAAACATAAAATTTCTCTAAGTTCATATAACTCTACTCAGATCTAAACACTAGTAATATTTTAGAATATGTTCTTGATTTTTTAAAAGATTCACTTTATTGTTTAAGAGGAGAGAGAGAGACAGAGAGACAGAGAGAGAGAGAGAGAGAAGGGAGGGAGGGCCCAGAGCTGTCTCTATAATTGTCATCTTTGGTTGTGACATGGTTTTTCACTCCACACAAGTGGATGTGGCCCCGCGCTCGTGGCGGGAACCAAACCAGGGGCCTCCCACATGGGAGGTCAGAACCTTTGCGGCCTGGCAGTTACCAGTTGTGCCGCAGATCAGCAGATGGGTTTGCATTGATGGGGCCAGGAATTGGACCCCAGACCTTGTGATTGCAAGGCAAGTGCTCAACTGCTGAACTATCCTGGCATCTCCATGTTCTTGATTTTTTCAATGCAGATACACATGCACACTTTCTACAAAAATAAGCTTATACTATCAACATGTTTTATCTTTTTTATTCACTAATATACAAGTTTTCTTGTGTTAACAAATACTCTTCGCTGACAACTTTTAACACCTATAAAACATTTCATTGTTTGGAAGTATCATGTTATTTATCATATTATGTTCAACATTATGTTTCCAATTTTTCACTATTATAAGTAGCACTGCTGTGAATATTCTTATACATCTTGGATTTCTTTTCAATTGCTTCCTAGGATCAATTCCTCTACAGAATTTCTGAGTCAAAGTAAGGAAAGAATTTTGTAATAAACTGCAGAATTGCTCTCATAAAGTTTATTTAAATTTATACTCCCATCCAGGAGTGTTTGTATGTTATAACTGCACATCCATGCCCACCTTGAACATTTAAAAACTTTTCACCTTAATATGAGTTTAAAAATATTATATTACCTTAATTTTAATTGTTTTGATTACTAGAGAGGTTGAGCGTATATTCATATGTTTATTGGTAATTTATAACTTCTTTTGTGACTTATTTATTTAAACTTTGTCCATTATCTACTTGGATATTTATCTTCTAATTTGTTTGAAAAAACTTTTTCAGTAAAAAAGATGCTATCTCCTATGTACTGTAAATATCTTTCCCTAATTTCTCATTTTCATTTTAGTTTTATTTATGGTTCATTACTCCCCCCACCCCACCCCCCACCCCTGTATAAATAGTTTGAGGTTTTGTGAGTCAGATCTATTGATCTGTAAGATGGAGTGGAGATGCAGTCCTTCCCACTTTGTCTTGGTGCCCAAGTTGACATTTATATAATATGAGCCTCTCATATTCTTTCCCAGTACCAGTTGAGATTTCTCTGCATCCCCTGAGTAAGGGATGTTCCTTGCGGTACAGGGCAGGGCTGAGAGTATAGTCCTTTCATCCCTGGAGCATAGCCAGGTGAAAAACTCTTTCCCCACCTGCCTTGAGTCACCAGTCTCAAGTTCAAACCCCACTTGGCGAAGATAATCTGCTGCTGATGTCAATGTTGAGGTCAGCCCAGATGTTTGGAGCATGTCCGTTCCAAGGCCACTTTGCAACAAGAATGGTCAAGGCCAGTGTCAGATAACCCACTTGGAGCCCCGCTCCAGGCTCCAGCTTCAGTATTAGCCAGGTCACTCCGAACTCTGCCTGAGGCTCTCAGTGCACTGGGGCTGTTCTCTGGCTTTGCCCTGAAGCCAGCTATGACATGGGCAGCCTTCCTCTGCATGAGGCCTTGTGAGGAAGGCAGGGAGCAGGCAAACACAATGACTAAGCACTTACTGAATGCCAGGCATCTTCACTCAGGTGTCTCTGTCCATGGTCTCAACACCCTTGGACTTGTTACTCCCCTACTTTTGGGATGAGGAAATTGAGACTTGGAGAGGTAGGCTATTAGTTCCAATTCACTCAGCTAGCAAGTAGGAGAACCTGGGTTTGAGCCTACATTTTGTTCAGATCTCCCACATTGGTACCTCCTTACCAGAAGGCCTTAGGGCTTAAGCTCTTCTTAATTTCTGGGAAAATGCACAGGGGAACTCACTCGTTCACAGAGTACAAATGACTGACGTAGGTTAACAATATCCTCTTTCTCAGGGCACTCCAACATCTGGGCCCAAGTCTGACTTCTCTTTTTCTCACATGCCAGTCATGGCCTGGAATGGCCCTGAGCCACAGAAGTTAGTTTACTTGAACTATTTCTTTTGGGAATTTCCCCTACAGCTAAGCCATTCCCCTCTAGGTGTCACTGGTAAGTTCCCAAGAATCTACTTCCCTACCTGCTCTGCCAGACAAGAGCCAAGATAAGGATATGATTGCTCTGGGGCTTGGTCTGCTCCTCCCACCCCCAGCTTGTTTGTGGCCTCTTCACTGGTTCCTTGAAGGGCAGGGGAAGAGCTGATGGCTGGTGTGGGCGGGGGATACCTCCTTGCTCTCCTTATTGTGAGGAGCAGGACTTAAAGGGGCCTGATTCCCCAGGGCCAGGCCTGGTGTTAAATGAGTGGTACAGGAATGGGGGCAAGGGAGTCCTGCAAAAGCACCATGGAGCTCTCAGGGGCCACTGCAATGGAAATTGTCCCTCTTGAGACCTCCAGGCTTGAGGAGATCTCGAAGGGCAATTTGGGCTTTGAATTCTGACAGACTGAATTTGAATCCTGACTGCCATTTAGTGCTGAGTGCTTTAGGGGAAGTGACATAATAATTCTGAGGTTTGGTTCCCTCATTGTAGAATGGGAACACTACCTTAAAATGGACTGTTATGAGGATCGAAAGAGAAAATACATTGAGAGTCCAGCTACTCAGGTGGTAACTTCAATAACTGGCAGCATCTGCCTGGGGCGCTGTGTTGGGTGAGTCCGTTTGAGAGCTGGGATAAACCAGCAGTATGTGCACTGGGTGAGATGGGTGAGACAGGTGTGATCGGCTAGCCATTTCCGGTCTGGTGGGCAGAGTGGGTGTCAAATAGCTAGGTACTCCCTTTCCATGCTTCTGAGAGGTCACCTTCCCTACTTGTTGCTTTCTTCCTCATGTGTATCTGGATGTCCTCTGTCCTTCTCTGCCCACAGCCACAAATCCATTGAGCCTCTAAGAGTCTGACGTTAGCATCCCAAAGGAGCCTGGATTTCCTAATTGCAGAAATCATCCTTCCTCCTGTTTTTGCCTCAGAAGGCACATCACAAAGGGTCTGGGCTGATGAACAGAGAACACACTTCAGATGAGGGAATATGCATAATGTAGAAGAGAACATCTATATTGAGCAAATGACTGCAAATCTATGTGTTAAATATTAATAGTGACATGGTATGTATTTATACCTCAATAGATAATTTACACATACATCATATACATGTACATATAATACTATATATTTGTATAACTTTATTTCATTTTTACACATTAATGTATTTTCCAATGAACATGCCTTATATGTATAATAAGAAACAAAATCATATTGAACAATACATTCTTCCTGGTATAATTATATCAATGTTGCTTTTTCTTTGAAGTACTGAAATCTATATTGGCAGGTGGATCAAGGTACAGATTGTTCAGCTCAAATGTCTTGCAACCTCTCCTTACTCATTTTGATCCTGAGTGTAAACTCTTAAGTAACTTTGAGAAACCCGGAAGAATCCAATGCAATTTCTCTCCTCTTGGCTCCACACCCATTTTCTGCATCCCAGCTCTGGGCCAGGGACTGGGGGATTACGATGAAGACAGAGTGCATCCTCAAGTGGTTGGATAAACGAAGGAAGAAAGGAAATGTCTTTCAAAGGCTGGCAGTTAGAGACAAAAGAATTACATACAGGAGGAGAAGAGGCAGAAGAAGACTTTCCAATTGGGCAGTGGGTCCAGTCCCCATGGCTGTAACTTGGGTCCCCTGCATGTTCTTTCAAGCTTTGCTGAGGCTTAGGAGTCCCCAGGTGTGCTGTGAAGCTTTCTGAGGATGACTTCTCTTCCCGGCTGACTCTGAGGGCAGAGCTGTTGAGATCTGGGTCTCCAGGGCAGGTATTCTGTGGAACAGTCACTAGGACAGGCTTCTGTTGGCATATTCCCCACAGCTTTCCTGGGGCCAGGCAGGAGTGCTGCCCCCGGGGAGCCCACCCCTGCCTGTAGAGAGCCGCTTCTGGCCCAGAGAAAGAGCGAACCTGCTTGTCCTCAGGCCTCAGAGAGAGACAGCCTCGTGACCTAAATCCTGAGGGAGCGAGGGTGTATCTGGCGGTTGCTCTGTGTACTCAACCTGCAACTGCCCTCACTGCCAGAGGTTAGGGCACTGCCTGCTTCCTGCTACCAATGAGATCAAAGAAGTAGAGCCAGGGCATAGAGTTCAGAGACCTGGTTTCTAGGTCTGGCTCTGCCACTAATTCTCTGGGCTAACTTGCCAATACTTGTTACCTAGTATGTACCAGACACTGTGTGAGACAATTTATACATTAAAAAGAAATTATTTTCTCTGTTTTACAAATGGAAAGTAGGTGTGGGGAGGCTCTGTAAATTGCACAAACAACTGTAATTTCAATCCAGTTCTCTCTGACTCCAAAGCTCTTTCCCCTCTATCTCCTGTGGGACTTGAAAGAAGGAGGTAGGAAGCAATGCTTCAGCTAAGCAAGCTTACCCATGCTCCTCACCCACCAAGGCCTTGCTATCGTGGACATCAGAGCCCATGGGCCTGGGGTTCCCCACCAGGGATGGGTTTGCACCAAGGCTTCTGGTTCCTCAGGGTTTGGGTCCAGAGTAGCCCCATCTGGTGGTCTCAGACACTCCTTTCTACCCAACTGAATTGCCCCCAGCCCACCCAGTATTCTTCCTTCCATTGTCCTTTCCTCCTTCCCTCCCTCCTTCCCTCCCTCCCTTCCTTCTCTTTCACCAGCTGGGGCCAGAAGAAATCAACTTAAGAAGGAAACTACAGGGGATGCCAGAGTGGCTCAGTGGGTTGAGCGCTCACCTTGCAGCCATGCAGTCTGAGGATAAAGTCCCGCCCCGTGTGGACCCATATGCTGAACGGGGCATGCTTCCCTTGTGGGAGGCCCCCTGTGCGCAAGCCCCACATCCACCTGTGTGAAATGAAACTGTTGAGACTAATGATGTACAACTATGGAGATTGATCTGGGCCCTCCTCTCTCTCTCTCTCTCTCTCTCTCTCTCTTTCTCTCTCTCTCCCCCCCCCCACCCCTTTCTCTCTGTCACACAATTAAAAAAAAGGAAACTACACATAAGAGCTTTCTCCAGAGAAAATCCTTATCACAGGAGAAGCTGCAACTGGCACCTAATTTTAGTGCTATTGTAGGGTCTACCTTCTCCATCTGAAGCTGCCCAAATCCAGGCTTCTACTTCCCCTGATGCCCTTTGAAGAGTGAAGACCAGCATGCCCTGTCCCCAGAAGACATTGCCCCCAGGATTCTGATGGTGAACCAACCCCCTTGCAGTTCCACAGCCCCTTCCCATTCATTACTTCACAGCCCTGCTTTGTTGTGGTGGGAGAGAGGGGTCAATGCCTGCATTGGTCTATGACCATTTGACAGGTGAGAAAACTGATGTCATACAACTATCAGGAGATAAGCCTTTCATCTTCGAGACTTGGCCCTTTGCTTAGGTGGGTGACTGTGGCTTCTGATCTGGTCATTCTATGCTCCTTTCTCCATCCTGCATGGAGTTTTCTTGCTGAGACTGTTGGAGTCTGGAATGCAGCCTGTCTTCCTGGGTTTCCCAGGTGTGAGCCAGCAGCTCCTAGGCTGGCTCTTCTACAGGAGTTGGAGCTGAGCTACCCTCTGCTACATTCCTGCTGGCAAGAATACCCAACACCCAAGAGCTTTGTTTCTCTCCCAGATGAAATTGGAAACCAGTGGCTTGCTGAGGGCTTCATAAAAAAATACTTCCTGACCATCTGCCCTTGTCTCTCTCCACCCGGAGGAGGAAAGGACAATCCCCCAGGAGGCCTGCGATGGGAGGCTGGCAGCAGACCTTTGTTGCAGTCCTTAGGATCATGTGAATCAGGGGAACCAAACACTCATGCTCTCTTTCCAGATAAGATAAAGGTTTCATTTTGTTCTTGTTGGGGAAGGAGCCGACCTTGCTAGGTGCCAAAAATGCTAAATAGGCCCCAAGAGAGAACCTGCCTGGTGGAAAGAGCACTGAACTTGGAGTCACATAGGGCTCTGCTGATTCCCAGAGGTGTGACTTTGGGCAAATTGGATTGTTCTTGGAGCCTGTCTTGGTGAGTTGATGGGAGGACAGCGAAGCAATACTGCAATGCTATGGCCTTGGAAAGGTGCTCGTGATATATTGGTATGAAAAAAGGTTACAAAAAGATGTGTGCAGTAGGTTCCCATTCTATGAACTACAGAAAAATAGCTGAGAGCTGTAGGCCGCAATGCAAATAGTGCTTATTCTGGGTGATAGGATTGTGGATTTCTTATATATTTTCCTTTTTACTTATTTATATCTTCTAAGATTTTTTTTACAGTGAACCTTTATTATCTGTTTACTAGCTATTGCTACAGTAATGCACATAACAGACCTGTCCCCAAACTCAATGGCTTATAACACTGGGATTTATTCTCATGCACATGTGTCTGTAGGTCAACTGCAATTATACTGATCTAAGTTGGGCGTGTCAAGTCCCCTCTATCTCAGGCTGAAGGTCAACTGGGCCTGGCTCCTCACTGCAAATCAGGCTCAGGTCTGCTCCATGTGTCTTCCTTTTGGCTCTGTGGCTGAAGGGACAGCAGCTATCCAGGACTTGCTTTTCCTTCCAGATCACCGGAGCCCAACAAGCAAGCAAAACTGTATAAGCACATATAAGCCTCTGCTTACATCATTTCAATAACATCATTGACTAAAGCAAGTCACAGGGCCAAGCCCAACATCCTTGGGGCAGAAAAGTATATGTCACCCACAGTCGGAATGGGAGGGAAGTACATAAGTATATTCTGAATAATAATCCAAATTTTTACTCATTACTTGTATAATAAAATAAGCATGAAGTGCTTTCTGAGATGCATTCATATGATCCATAGAAACCTACAGGTCTCTCCAAGTATAAGAAAGGGGAGCCACTTTATAATCTGGTCGTTAGAGGATAGAACAAACGTGAAAGGGATAGGCTGACTCTGTCTTCTTCATCCTCTCTGTCTAGACCAGTGGTTGGCAAACCGCGGCTCGCAAGCCGCATGCAGCTCTTTGACTCTTTGGCTGCGGCTCTTCCACGAAATGTTTAGTGCAGGCACCGAATATTATTTATTAACTTGCCTTGCAAGAGACGAGTAAACATTTTTGAAACTCAAGCCTACAGAAAAGAGGCACATTTACCATCGCCAATTTAAAGAATTTCTAATTGAGGTAGAGAGTGAGTATGCAGATCTGCTGCATAACAAGGTTCGTTGGTTATCGAGAGGAAACGTTTTAACCCGTGTCGCTCTAGGCCTTTTTCGCTTGTGCGAACCAGCCACTCGAGACGATTTCGGCCAAATTACGGAAACATTTTACAAGTACTTTAAAATCATTTATAAACAAAAAAAGTATACAAATAATAAAATTTCACCAATTTATTTATTTTTATATCGAAAACAACAAAATTTGATAAATATTACACTCTGTAATTAGTTTTTGTGTGATATTTTGTAAAACAATGCCCAAGATGCATCCTAGGTTTATCAGAACACGTATCACAGTAATACGTTACTTCCCGCGTACCTCCAGGCGTGTTCCGGTCACAGCAAACCTTGCAGTCCCTTTTTGGCCCTTGTAGTACTATGTGAAGCTTCCCATGTAGTCAGATTTCATCAGAATGCGACATAGACGCTTGCTCACGATGCTGGCGATATGATCCTCTCAATTGCTCGACAAGTGTTTTTAGAAATCGCAAATGGTGAGTGGCTTTTCCCCTTTTTTGGTCTTTTCTAGTTTATACAGAATGTAGGAATTGATCAGGCAAGTTTCCATGCCCCCCCCCCCGAAAAGCTTACACCACCATTTAAGCGATTTTCGCAGAAAACAATACCTTAATGCATATTGATCTCCCCGATCAACACCACCCATATAGTTTATATAATTCAAAACAATATTGGGTTTCTTGACCATTATTTCCACACCACCTCGTGTAATCCTTTTGACCATCGACATTCTTGTGTCACCCCTCGTAGTCAAACAAGTGACAATCCTCTTATCTTTCCACCCTAAAAGTAAGGTGTTACCCCGTCAATACGCGACTGTGGATTTTTTCGAAAAATTTGGCTTTTTTATTTCCTTGGGCAATTCCTTCCTGTTCATTAAGATCGTTCCGGTGATATAGCATTTCAATTTGGCTAGTTCTTGAGCTAAGACATAACTAGTATAGTAGCGATCCATGTACAGATGGTGCCCCTGAGCACCTGGAATTTTCTCCAACAACATTTTGTATAAGTGTATCGGAATTCTTGATGAAACAGGTAAATCGGGTCTGACCAAGAGCTCTGTTGTGAGTGATCCATAATATGGCAAAATGCAGCAAATGTAGCCAGTCTTCGAGTCAGCTAGAGTATAAACTCTGATACCCCATTGTGTCGGTTTCTTA
>PVKE010039682.1:0-14919 GCA_004027555.1 Craseonycteris thonglongyai
TAGTACTATGTGAAGCTTCCCATTTAGTCGGATTTCATCGGAATGCGACGTAGACGCTTGCTCACGATGCTGGCGATATGATCCTCTCAATTGCTCGACAAGTGTTTTTAGAAATCGCAAATGGCTGAGTGGCTTTTCCCCTTTTTTGGTCTTTTCTAGTTTATACAGAATGTAGGAATTGATCAGGCAAATTTCCATGATCCCCCCAAAAAGCTTACGCCACCATTTAAGCGATTTTCGCAGAAAACAATACCTTGATGCATATTGGTCCGCCCGATCAACACCACCCATATATTTTATATAATTCAAAACAATATTGGGTTTCTTGCCCATTATTTCCACACCACCTCATGTAATCCTTTTGAGCATCGACATTCCTATGTCACCCTCATAGTCAAACAAGTGACAATCCTCTTATCTTTCCACCCCAAAAGTAAGGTGTTACCCCATTGATACGCGACCGTGGATTTTTTCGAAAATTTGGCTTTTTTATTTCCTTGGGCAATTCTTTCCTGTTCGTTAAGATCGTTCCAGAGATATTGCATTTCAATTTGGCTAGTTCTTGAGCTAAGACATAACTAGTATAGTAGTGATCCATGTACATATGGTGCCCATGAGCACCTGGAATTTTCTCCAACAACATTTTGTATAAGTGTATTGGAATTCTTGATGAAACAGGTAAATTGGGTCTGACCAAGAGCTCTGTTGTGAGTGATCCATAATATGGCAAAATGCAGCAAATGTAGCCAGTCTTCGAGTCAGCTAGAGTATAAACTCTGATACCCCATTTTGTCAGTTTCTTAGGATTGTATGTTATGATTTGACACTTCAAGTCAGCTGGGCGTTGTATTGGCGCTGTTCACGTTGGCGTTTCAAATCAGCCTGGCGCTGCAGCGGCGCCGCTCGAGTTGCTGCTTCAAGTCAGCCTGGCGCTGTATTGGCGCCGCTGGAGTTGCTGCTTCAAATCAGCTGGGCGCCGCAGCGGCGCCGCTTGAGTTATAAGAGCTACAATCGCTTCAAAGTCCATGGTACACGGAATTCCACCCCAGACATTGCGAGCGATCAGCGATCGACCAAAATTGGCCTCGTGATCGACCGGTTGATCGTGATCAACTTGTTGGCCACCCCTGCCCTAGGGCCAAATCTTAAAGCCCACTTTTTCTCCTCATGGAAGGTATAGTGATTCTAAAAATATGAACACTTTATATTCTTGTGATATCAAATCTCTGGCTTGTAAAACATGAGTGGGTCTTCTAACAGCTTACATGATTTTTGGTGTAGTTTAGAGAGAGCATAGGGAGTCAAAGAAAGTTGTGTCAATGTAGCATTTTATTTTAATCTGTATTTTATATTTTTGTTTATTTTTGTGACTTTTCAATTAAAACAAGTTCATTCAATATGTAGGTTTTAATGGAAGTTAGATAAACTATGAATGACAATCATGTAAACAAATTATATTTAAGGATCAAGTCTGAAAACAGACATGGAAAATAGAAAGGGTTGTACTGTTAGGGATTAAGAGCTTTTTCTTTAAATTCAGTTATTGTTATAGAATTGTGAATTTAGCAATAAATAGTATTTTAAGTTGGGTTTAAAGAAGGAAAGAAATCTATAGGAATAAACGTTACTTTTCCTCATGCATAATTAAAGGAAGAAATCAATATTCACCTTGTTTTTATATTTACTTTAAAACATGAAACTGGAAGAAGAGGTCAAATACCCCAAATTGTTGAAGACTTATCTATTGATTTTCAGTAAATAACATCCTTTGATCTTTACTGTTAAAATGCAGTGTACTGTTTTCCATAAATGCCAACACCAAAACAAAGACTCCAGTTTTTCCCATTTCTTCTTTCTGAAATCCACATCACCAGGGTTTGGCTCCAGGTGCACATCTACATGATCACCCTCCACCATCACTATCACTATCGCTAACAATCCACACCTGGAAGTCAAATGAATACTTCAAAAAAACTTTTTGTAAAGTTTGTCCCTTTCCTCTTCCTTTCAAAGACTCTCAGGTGTACCCAAGTGGCTATAGGATAAAGTACAAACTACTTATTTAGTGTGTCATTCATGGTCTTTTACCATTGGTCTCCTCCTTTTCCAGTGTTACCTCCAATGCCCTCATGGTAAACTAAACTTCCTTTATGTCTGATATACCTTCTTCTTCTCCGCTTCCTAGATATTCTTCAAGGAGCAACTTATGACCAGTATTCTGTAGAAAAGCTCCCCCTTTCACTTTAGGCCCTTGGGATGTCTACTTTCACTACCTCCTCTATACACACCTGAACATTCTTGGCCCTGAACACTTGCTGACTGATGCATAGCCTTGCTTTTCATGCTGGCATGGATGCCTCCACTTTTAACCATTCAGCAGGGCAAGGACACATCAATGTTTGCTGATGATGATGATAGAGCAATTATTGTGGAAAAAATTGATGGAGAAATAGCTTTCATTTTTTTCCCCTTAAAAGTATCCTTTGATCTTTGTTTTGCCTAAGCTCTTACCCACAGTTTCTGTTTAAAGCAAACAATCATGTACTTGCTGCCATGTTGCTTGTAAATGTTCTTAAGTTGTTTTCACACATGTGCTATCTTCCTAACAATAATCTCAACTCCCTAAAGGCCAACCTCTTTTTCTTTTGTTTTTCTTCATCTTGTATAATATTGGACTTGACAGTTAAGGTGTTTTACCTAAGAACCGTACATAATCAAGAAGAGAGGCATGATTTGTGACAACATGGGTGGACCTTGAGATCGTCATGTTAAGCAAAATAAGCAAGACAAAAAAAAAAAGAACCATGTATCTTCATTCATATGTTGAATATAAAACTGAAAGTACAAAGAAACAAAAACTCATGAACACAGACAATACCTTAGTGGATACCTGAGTGTAAGCAGGGAGGGGGAAGGGGTTGGGGGGGACATCAAATATATGGTGATGGAAAGAGATCTGACTCTGGGTGATGATAACATAATGCAATATGTAGACAATGTAACGTAGACTTGTACAGCTGGAAACTATGTAATTTTTACATACACACACACACACGGAAAACTCCTAAAAGGACGAGGGTATTAGCAAAATTCCTTAGATGCCTCTTTCCAAGTTTGATTATTTTCATTGGTATCTACATATCCAGCAGCTTGGCACAAGGACATGTCTTAATAAAATATTTAATGCCTACCCTCCATATTGGTGTATGGTGATGGAATTTTTTTGAAAGAAAAGGTATCATACTTGAGGAAGAATGCAACTGAGGCTGAAATGCATTTAATCAAGGAAAGCTTTCCAGACGGTGTGAGATTGAACATGGGATTGGGGCACGAGTGTGGTATAGTAAGAAAAGCTCTGAGTAGAAGTCAGGAAACATGGGTTCTCATGCCTTTTCACATATTGACTGCATCTCCGTAAACATCCAAGCTTACTTTTCTCATTTGTAAAATAATAGGATTGGTCTTACTAAGGTTCATGGGATCTCAGAATTCTTAAGAGACTCCATCAGATACTAAAACCCTCCCTCCAACCTCTACATCAATAGGCCACTGTACTGCTGCTTATATACCTTCTGTGAAGGGAATCTCACAACATATCTAGGAAATTCATTCACTTCTAATGCAACTTTAACACTTAGGTGGTCTTATTTTCTCAAATGATGTCCTTTCTATCGGCAAACTCTTGAAATTGGATGAGATAACTGGGTAATCCAGCAGATTAAATTAGAGCCCACATCAGGCATAGGAGAATGGACAATGTGGTAGAGGGGGAGTAATCAACAATCCTGAAAGAAGTTAGTTCATAAAAGGGAAGAAGAGGACCGAAATATCAGATTCAATACAGTGAGGGTCAAATAGGCAAGAAAATTGTGGGGAAGAAGCATGTCATGGAGAAACCCTTAAGGCCAGGTGAATCAGACCAAAAGGAAGGCTATATTTCATTGACACTGGGTGGGCCATGGTTGTCCTCAATGATAGCAGTAGCTATTTCCACATGCCCCATTTTCTTAGTGTATCATTGAGCATGTATCAGCTCTCAAGGAAATCTGAAATCTAGTTCATGACTTCTGTGTGTGTAAATTATCAGGTTTATTTCATGCTATTTCTCTAATTTCACAAAGTATCTAAATTAGTAAGAATCTTAAGACAGTCTAACAGATTTGATTTCAGCAAAACCTCCAATAACACAAACTGTAGCTTTTCAACTTGCTGAGAACGATGATCAATGGGCATTTGGGCTCACAGTACTTATTTCCGCCTTCTCTTATCATGGTTTCCATCACTCTGTTGACACTGTCCCTGAGTCACTTGCCATCTGAATGCACACACCAGCTGCGTGGGAGGCACTCTCTAGAGGTACTGATGAAAGACAGCCTGAAATAAAATATTTGCTACAGCAATCTGAACAGGGCTCCCTGGAAGGTTGTAGGGCTGTGTGTGTGCCAGGGACAAGGTGCAGGAGAGAGGGAGGGAGCTAACATTTACTGAAACCCTTGCTGCTATGTATCAGAAACAGTGCTAAATCCATGTATCTTCTCATTTAGTATCCACAAAACTTCTGTAAGATGAGTGTTATTATCCCCATCATAAATTATAGTAAGAAATGCAAAATAAAACATATAATTACCAAAGGTTTCTGAAACTGTACTAAATAAAAAGGACAATAGGACTTGCAGTTCAGCAACTCATTGTGGCATTGAACAATCTAGTAAGTAGTTCCACATCCATGTGTCTTCCAGCACACCACTCCACCTTGTAAGAGTAGATAATATTTTTGTCTGTTGCTTTGACAAGGCCATCTCTAAGGAAACCTCTCTAGTCCTTACCTAAGCCATTTGGATTGACTTCCAAAGAGCTAGTTTGACAGGATTGATTCTTTAAATCACTTGCTTTAGGTTTACGTAAACATATCCAGGTAATTCAGTAAATTCAAATTGATGATTTTTTGCCTCCTCCTAGATCTGTGAAGCTTAGAGGCCTTTGGGTTGTTCAGGAACAAGGCACCTAGACTACAATCTAAGCGTGAGGCCCCCATGAGCTTAGGCATCAAAAAATTGGCAGCTGATACTGGGAGTTTTTCTCTTTCCCCCATAAGGCTGACATTGACCCTAGCCATGCCTTACCAGCACAATTAGAATCAAGAATCTGTTGGTACAAGAAAAAGCAAGGTCTTAGACCAGTTGCCAAGATACCAAAGGCATCAGTCCTATTAAAATGGGCTCCAGGCAAAAAAAGATATTAATGTTTAGATACTGCAGGCCAATGGTCCTCAACTTTTCTAAGAACACGGTCTACTATTAGTTTCTATAAACTCTTGGAATACTGATAGAAGAAGAGTAAGGCAGTCATGCCTGAGATTGGAGATCTTAGCTGAAAGTCTCTGATCAGGTTCAGGGAAGAAAGACAGATGCCATGCTCACACTACAGTTCTCGAACAGGTTAGGAAACAGAGAAGACCTGGGGCCTCTTAGGCATCATATAGGAGCAGAGACTGCTTCAATCTTAGAGAAATAGCAGGTAAAGAGTAATACTTGCAAGGTGTCTACAGTGTACCAGACACTGTGATAAATGCTAGACACATTCTTCATTTAAGTCTCCTGCCAACTCTATGAGTGAGCTCATTTTTAAATTTTATTACATTTGTTGGGGTGCCATTCATTAGTAAAATTATATAGGTTTCAAGTGTGCAATTCTATAATACATTGTCCATGTGTTGCATTGTGTGCTCTCCACCCAGAGTCAGGCCTCTTTCCATCACCATGTATTTGGCCCTACCTTCCTATTCCACCACATTCTCTCCCCTTTACCCTTTGGTAACCACTAAACTATTGCCTGTGTCCATGAGTTTCTGTTTCCTTGTATGTTTGTCTTGTTCCTTTGTTGTAAATAATGCCTCTGATAAGAGACTACTATCCAAAAATGTATAAAGAACTCAGACAAATCAGCAACAAAAGAATCCTATTATTATAAAAAATAGGGAGAGGACCTGAATGAGCTCTTATTATCTTAATTTTTTAGATGAGAAAAGTAAGGCTAAGATATATAAAGTCATTATCCCAAGGGTACACAGCTAGTGAGTGACAGAGTCCCAAGTAAAATGTAAGTCTATCTCACATCAGTTATTTTCATTGTATGAGCTCTTTTAAAAAAATGGAGCTAAAAATGCTGAAGCATGCATACCTCAATCCAAAGTCTCATATTTACCAATGAGAGAGCAAGAGGCAATGTGTAGAACAGGAGAAAGGTGC
This sequence comes from Craseonycteris thonglongyai, assembly GCA_004027555.1. Classification (NCBI taxonomy): domain Eukaryota; kingdom Metazoa; phylum Chordata; class Mammalia; order Chiroptera; family Craseonycteridae; genus Craseonycteris; species Craseonycteris thonglongyai. The sequence continues at coordinate 6,249 of PVKE010039682.1, forward strand.
AATAAGGCAGGGTAGCTTCAGAATGTTGAGAGAATTCAGGCATATAAAGATTCACTTATTTCCTAATAGCTTCAGCATTTTCAGCAACAACACAGGCAAAATCCAAGTGAGTTTGCATTCAGTACTGGATAAGCCAGAGCAAGGGTCTGATGTCAGTTTATCACTATCTTCTTGGCCAGTTTTGCATAGTTCCTGCTGCAGGAAGAGAGTCCTTCACATCTCAGATGCTGGCCTAATAAGAGTACATACCACAATGCAGCAAAGCGCTTTTAAATCAATAGTGCTTTCTGGAATACACCTCCTTGGTAAGCACTTTTGCAAGGTGGACATAAAAATAAATGTGCAATGTAATATTGAAGAGTAACCTTTAGTCATTTAGCTGATGGCCTATCAGACTGTTAGCTTCACAATGGAAGCTCACTAATTTATGCTCACATAAAATCCTAACAGGCAGGTTCATCGTTTAACACATCCTAAACTGGCTGCAAAAGAAAAAGGAAAAGGGATAAGGTGTGTGTGTGTGCATAGGGGTGGGGGTTAGTGGCCTTCTTAACTCAGGAAACACACCATAAAGAACTTCACTCTCACTTTTCACTGTCCTAATAAACAGCAGTCCAAAGTCTGTTGCCTTTCCGTGTTTCTGCATTTATGTGTTTGCCCATTATTCCACATTAATCAGTCTGCCACAATCCTTTCATTCCTTACCAGGAACCAGCTGAACTTAAGAAACTTTATAAATAAGCCCAGCTCAGAGAGCTATTATGAGAAAATGAAAACTCTTTCTGTGATTTTACCAATCAATTCTTTATACAGAATATTATCTGACTCAACAGCCACTCTCATTTCTTAAAATATTTTCCTGGCTAGGAGAATATTCTCTCCATTCTTAATCATCACATTTCTAGCCTATGTCCAGAGATCTCCCAGAATTTCTGATATAGCATATTCAAAACATGACATTCTCTTTTAGTAGGCACAGATGGCAAATCCTGAATCTATCCTTAGACCCTCAGCTGGCTTAATGAGCAGGAGTATTGGAAACAATTGCCCTATTCCTGAGAACTTCTGTCCATATCCTCTGCTTAGATATTTAAAACAAAACAAAACTTAAATGTGCAGTAATTAACAAGCATCAGTTTCCCTATTCTAGTCCTCACCAGTCATTCATGGTTTTTCAAGTATGTCTCTAATTTTTTAAAATTGAAATAACTTTGGTTAATAATATGTAAGTTGCAGGTGTACAGCATGATAATTCTATATTTTTATACAAGGTAGTGTGTTCATCAACAAAAATGTGGTCTGGTTTCCATCCACCACCATACAAGAGATCCGCTTTACCCATTTTGCTCTCCCCATCACTTTCCCCTCTGGTAACTGCCAGCCTGTTTTTATCTATGAATTGTTTCTGTTTTGTTTTGTTGGTGTGTTTTTTGTTTGTTTGTTTGTTTTTTATATTCCTCAAATGATGTTCAACATCACTAATTAGGGAAATACAAATCAAAATCACAATGAGAAACTACCTCACACCTGCTAGAATGACATTATCAAGAAAATAAGAAATAACATGTGTTGGAGAGCATGTGGAAGAAAACAGTATGGAGATTCATCAAAAAACTAAGAATAGGGGAAGCCAGGATGGCTCAGTGGGTTGAGCGCTCACTTTGCAGCGCCAGGGATCAGGGATCGAATCCCGGCCCCGGCCCGTGCGGAACCATGTGCTGAACTGGGAGCTCCCCCAGTTCAGTTCTCTCTCTCTCTCTCTCTCTCTCTCTCTCTCTCTCTCTCTCTCTCTCTGTCAAAAATAAATAAATAAAAATATTAAAACTAAAAAAAAAAAAGTTTAAAAAAAAAACAACTAAGAATAGAACTACCATATGATCCAGCAATTCCATTTCTGGGTATCTATCAAAAGGAAATGAAAACACAATCTCAAAGAGATGTTTGTGCCCCTTGTTTATTGCAGCATTATTTTCAATAGCCAAGATATGAAAACAACCAAAGTGTTCATTGATGGATGAACTGATAAAGCAGAAGTAATATATACACTCATAATAGAATACTATTCAGACATAACAAGGATGAAATATTGCCATTTATGACAATATGAATAGACCTTGAGAGTATTATGCTAACTGTAAAAAGTCAGGTGGAAATAGTCAAATCTGTCTTTGATAGCCCAAGTTCCAAATACATAAATACATTATGCATTCACACAGGCATACATACATACATACACACACAGAGACTTATACATACTACATAAAAGACAACCTTTACTTTCAGGCTGGAAAAAAGAATGGATTTATAGCATCAGACCAGGCTAATTGTGTTCCATAAAATAATGATTAGAACATCCATTTATTACACATATACTGTGGGCCAAGCACTCTGTCAAAGTGTTTTCCTAAGATTATTGAATTGGATCTTTACATTTTATTTATCACCGTTTCATATATGAAAGAAACTGACATTCAGAGAGTCTAAGTAATTTAATAAAGTTCACAAAACTAGAAAACAAAATAACTTGGTCTGCAGCCCAGGTTTCCCTGACCCACTGTACACATGCTTTAGTCATTGATTTCACTGTCTACAGCAAATAAGCAAACCTGGTTCAAGATTTGAAGATTTACTCATGAAATTTTCAACTCTTATTTTGGTAGCACAATGGAGCAGATGAATACATGTCCAGGTCTTACGCAGTGATTAAAAAATGCTCTAGTAGAATAGCTGCCTCATACAGCACAAGATGCATTTGAATGTCTTCTATTGCAGGTGTCAGTATAGTTTAATATGACACATTAGAGTTCTTTTCTATGCAGAGCGTGGTGTTGCTTAAATTAGTCATTCACCTACACTGATGTATCTTAAAGATTGCTGGGCAAATTAATGGGGAAAGAGGGCATATTTTTCATAATCTCTGAGAACAACCAAGAACACAGAGGGAAAGGAAAGAAAGCAATTGCTTAACCAGATTATGAGTTTTAAATGGAGCTTTTTCAGAGCAGGGACAAAATTAATTATCACAGGAGCTAACCAGATGGTGGGAAAAAGGCATTGCTTAACTTAAGGGTCTCTCAGGAGAGGCAAGGAAACAGGCTTTCTAAACTACATAAACTAATCCAGCTGTTCTACTTGGGCTCACAGGCTGCAGTAAAATATCTAGAGTGGAAATAAGTACAATAAGTAAGAAAAAATGAACATGAAAACCCATAAATCCACACACTGACATAAATTATTTTGCCCTACTCATTAAAATGTTAGAGGTTAAAAAGTTGCTTGAAGTGCTGGAGAGGCTGTGGAGAAATAGGAACCCTCATACACTGCTGGTGGGAATGTAAACTGGTACAACCACTATGGAAGGCTGTATGGAGATTCCTCAAAAAATTAGGAATGGAATTACCATATGACCCAGCAATCCCTCTACTGGGTATCTACCCAAAAAACCTGAAAACCTTAATCTTTAAAGGTGTTTGTACCTGCATGTTCATCGCAGCACTGTTCACAGTGGCCAGAACATGGAAACAACCAAAATGCCCTTCGATAGATGACTGGATAAAGAAGTTGTGGTACATCTACACAATGGAATACTACTCAGTGATAAGAAAAGATGAAATACAGTCATTTGTGACAACATGGATGGACCTAGAGATCGTCTTATTAAGCGAAATAAGTCAGACTGAAAGAATCAGGAAACATATGACCTCAGTTATAGGTGGAATATAAAACTGAAATAACAAAGACACAGAGACCTATGGACACACTCAATAGCTGGGTGATTGCCTGAGGGAAGGGGAGGAGGGGGGAAGGAGAGAGGGAGGGGAGGTGGGAGAGGGCAGAAGCATTATGGACACATTCAATAGTTTGGTGGTTACCTGAGGAGGGAAGAGGAGGGCGGAGGGAGAGTTGGGGGGTGGGAGTGGACACCAGATATATGGTGATGGAAGGGGAGCTGATTCTGGGTGGTGAGTACATAATGTGATGCACAGGTGATGTGGTGTGGACTTGTACATCCAAAAACTATCTAATTGTTACCAATCAATGTCACCCCAATAAATTTAACAATAAAAAATAAAGTTGCTTGAATACTGTGTTAAATCTCTTTATGGCACCAGCGGGCTAATAGTGAGATGGTAGACTTATGCATACATTAGAGCTTTGAAAACTTTAATATGCTTACCAATCACTTGAGAGCTTGTTAAAATCAAGTTAGTCTGGGGTTGAGCCTGAAATTGTGCACCTTTATCACGTTCCCACTTCATACTGAGCAGCAGGGGTGAGTATGCCCTCACAGGGGTAAGCTAGCTGGACTGGTAGTTGAGTGAGAGACCTGACTATATTGAAGGATATTAGTGCTAAATACAGAATGTGGACATTCTAAAAATAACAGTTGATAATGTAGACTTTGTCAATATTAAAATATTTTGCCCATCAAAGTTACCATTAAGAAAATATCAAGCCTCAAAATATATATATTAAATATTTTTTACAGTAAAAAAGTAATATTTATAATGAATTGTTAAAAATAAGCATGAAGGATAACAAAAATTACACCATTTTGAAAAAAAATTCAGATGACTACTTCAACATATATTTATTTACATGTATAAGGATATTAATATTAATATATTGAATGTCAATCAAAGAACTTTAGCTACTCTTTCTTAGTGATTTGAGATGGTTTTAATCTCATTCAAAAGGAGACATATGTTATCTTTACAATATGTCTGAAACATACTCTTACATTTCTAGAACAAAGACTACTGCTACCAGCTTGATTTCAGAAAATGAGAAATGTAGACTGTTCCAGTGTATTCTTAGCTGTGCAAAATTATCCCTCAATTTGTCCTACCAAGACAAAATTACTGATCCTTCGGGGCATGGTTAGATGAGATCTGACAATTAAGTTCATGAACTTGCCATCTTGAACTTACATTGGCAGCACTGTACAGACAACTCAGTAAGGTAGCATAACCTTGATATATCAGTGTCTCACAGCTGTGTTTGCATTGACACATGGCTGTGCCTTACTGAGTGGCATTATTTATTTTGTGTTCTTGTGTGCCATTGCAAGAATGCTAGAGCTTGAACTAGACCAACAGACAAACATTAAATTTTGAATTAAACTTGGCAAAAGTGGAAGTGAATTTAGGGACACGTTAGTCAAAGTTGATGGGGATAATGCCATGTAGAAAACAGCAGCAGTGCACAAATGGATTAAACTTTATTCTGAAGGAAGAGAAAGCATCACTGAAGAAAAGAGGTTAGGGAGGGGTGGGAACAAGCAGAAAAGATGAAAATATTGCAAAAATTCATCATATTTTGAGTCAACATTTTCAGTTGACTCTGAGAAGCATATCAGACCAAGTAAACATCAGTAGAGAAACAGTTAGGACAATCTTTTTTTATTGTTAAATTTATTGGGGTAACATTGGTTGGCAAAAAATTACATAGGTTCCAGGTGTACAATTCTACATTACATTGTCATGTATTGCATTATGTGCTCACCACCCAGAATTAGCTCTCTCCAACACCATATATTTGATGCTCCCTCCCTACTCCCCCTCAACTCTCCCACCCACCTTCCCTATTACCCCCAGGTAACTACTAAACTACTGACTGTTTCCGTGGGCTTTTATTTATTTGTTACTTTCAGTTTTATGTTCCACCTATAAATGAGGTCATATGTTTCTTGATTCTTTCAGTCTGACTTACTTTGCTTAATAAGATGGTTTCATGGTCCATCCATGTTGTCACAAATGGCTGTTTCATTTTTTTCTTAGGCTATAATCAACCAAAGAATAACAAGTGCTGGAGAGGCTGTAGAGAAAAAGAAACCTTCATGCTCTGCTGTGAGAATATAACCTGGTACATCCCCTATGGAAGACAGTACAGAGGTTCCTCAAAAGTTTAGGAATGGAATTGCCATATGATCCAGCAATTTCTCTTCTGGGTATCTACTCAAAAAACTTGAAACTCTTAATTTGCAAATATATGTGTACCCCAAATGTTCATCAAAGTACTGTTCACAGTGACCAAGTCGAGGAAAATCTTAACTGAAAGTCTTGGCATGATAAAAGTGTGTACAAAAATAGTCCTGAAGGAGCTCACTATTGGACAAAAGCAAAGGAGAGTTGAAGTTTGCCAAGATCTTTTGGAAAGGTAAGATGATGTTTTTGGGCTATTTTATCAATGATGATGTAACTTGGGTGTACCAATACAACCCTGAAAAAAAGCGTCAAAGTGCACTACAGAAGTCAGCCAGTTCTCTATTACCAAAAAATTCCAGCAGTCCAAATAAAGAATCAAAACAATATTGCTAAACTTTTTTGATATCAAAGAGATTGTTCATCATGAATTTGTACTGACTGGACAAACAGTCCACCAAGTTGACTATTGGGAAGTGCTGAGAATGTTGCATGAAAAAGTTAGGTGAAAATGATCTGAACTTTTCGCCAACAACTCAGGGCTCTTGCATCACAACAATGCACCAGCTCACACAGCACTGTCTGTGAGGGGGTTTTTAGCCAGTCAACAAATTACTGTATTGAAACAACCTCCTTACTCACCTGAGCTGGCTTCCAGTGACTTTTTCTCTACCTGAAGATAAAGGAAATATTCAAAGGGAGACATCTTGATGACGTTTAGGATATCAAGGGTAATACGACAACGGCTCTGGTGCCCATTCCAGAAAAGGAATTTAAAAATTTCTTTGAAGCGTGCACTAGACGATGGTGTAGGTTCATAGCTTTGCAAGGGGAGTACTTTGAAGATGACTGTAATGATATTCAGCATGAGGTATGTGGCACTTTTTCTATGATGAGCTCACAAAATTAAGTGTCATTGTAGATCTGTCATTTACCTTTTTCAAATAATGGCATAATATATAAACCTAATTAATTAACTTAAAAGAGTTTCCTTGTTAAATCCAGACATAACATCTACTTATTGGATATCATCCAAAGCATGAGTCTTATTAAATAAAAAACCATTTGTATCTGCATACTTCAACTACAGAACAGTTAGATAGTATCTAGCACTAAGAAGGAGAAAAAGTTGCAGGTTTTTACTGCACACATTTTTTTAATTGTCTTGTTTATTAATCTTTAATTAATTGCTAAATATATAGGGGTGATATTGGTAAGTAAAAATTATATAGGTTCCAGGTGTACAATTCTACATTACATTGTGTATGCATTGCATTATGTGCTCACCACCCAGAGTCAGTTCTCTTTCCATCACCATATATTTGATACCCTCTCCTTTCTCTCCACACCCTCCTCAAATTCCACCCTCCTCCTGGTGGAAATATAAATTGGTACAACCACTATGGCAGACAGTATGAAGTTTTCTCAAAAAAATAAAGAATAGAATTACCAAACTACTAAACTACTATGTCCATGAGTTTTTGTGTTGTTGTTTTTTTGTTATTTTCAGTTGTATATTTCATATATAAGTGATGTCATATGGCTCTTAATTTTTTCAATCTGATTTACTTTGCTTAATACAAGTATCCATCTATGTTGCACCAAATGGCAGTACTTCATATTTTCTTATTGATGAGTAATATTTTATTATGTAAATGTACGACAACTTCCTTTTCCAATTATCTATCAATTGACACTCTGGTTGTTTCCATCACTTGGCCACTGTGAACAGTGTTCTAATGTACTTTGGGGTGTATATATATTTGCGAACTAAGGTTTTCAAGTTTTTTGGGTAGATACCCAGAAGACAGATTGTTGGGTCATATGGTAATTCTATTCTTAATTTTTTTGAGAAAACTTCATACTGTCTGCCATAGTGGTTGTACCAATTTATATTTCCACCAGCAGTGTATGAGAGTTCTTTTTTTCCCACAGCCTCTCCAGCACGTTATTCCTTGTCTTGTTGATTATAGCCATTCTAACAGGTGTGAGGCAGTATCTCATGGTGGTTTTGATTTGCATTTCCCTAATAGTTAAAGAAGTTGAGCAATTTTTATATATCTGTTGGTGGTTTCTATGTCTTTATGAAAGAAGTGTATGTTGAGATTTGCCCATATTTCAATTGGATTGTTTGTTTATTTGTCCTTGAGTTGTACAAGTTCTTTGTATATATTTTTATATCAGTCTCTTATCAGAGGCATTGTTTACAAATATTTTCTCCCAATTGGTTGATTGGCTTTTTGCTTTGTTGATGGTATCCTTTGCTATGCAGAAGCTTTTTAGTTTGATATAGTCCCATTCATTTATTTTTGCTTTTACTTCCCTTGCTTTTGAGGTCGGGTTCATTAAGTCCTCTCTGAAGCCAAGGTCTATAAGTTTTATAAAGATGTTTTCTTCCCTCTTTTTTTTGTCTTTTAAAGATTTATTTTATTGATTTTTTTGACAGAGAGAAACAGAGACAGAGAGAGACAGAGAGAAGGGGGAGGACCCAGAGCAGTCTCCATAGTTGACATTAGTTCTCCATATAGTTTCACTCCACAGGCGGGCACAGGGCTGTGCAGGGAAGGAACTGGGCCGGGAGCCTCCCACATAGGTCCCAGCAAGAAATTAACTGGGGGAACACCCCAGTTCAGCATGTGGGTCCACATGGGCCAGGGCCGGGATTCGATCCTCGGTCCTTGGGGCTTCAAAGCGAGTGCTTTACCTGCTGAGCCATCCCAGCTTTCCCCCCTCTTTTTTTTTTTTTA
>PVKE010039683.1:0-14911 GCA_004027555.1 Craseonycteris thonglongyai
CCCCCCCCAGTTCTTTTACCCACCTCCCCCTTTACCCTCAAGTAACCACTAAACTATTGACTGTGTCCGTGAGTTTTTGTTTCTTTGTTACTTTCAGTTTTATATTCCACCTATAAGTGAGGTCATGTGTTTCTTGATTTTTTTCAGCCTGACTTATTTCCCTTAACAGATAGCTTCAAGATCAATCCGTGTTGTCACAAATGGTTATATTTCATCTTTTCTTATCACTGAGTAGTATTTCATTGTGTAAATGTACCACAACTTGTTTATCCAGTCATCTACCAAAGGACACTTGGTTGTTTTCAAGACTTGACCACCATGAACAATGCTGTAATTAACATTGAGGTAGATATATATTTGCAAATTAACATTTTAAAGTTTTTTGGGTAGATACCCAGAAGAGGGGTTACATGGCAATTCATTTCTAATTTTTTTAAGGAATCTTCATACAGCCTTCCATGGTGGTTGTACCAGTTTACATTCCCACCAGCAGTGGGGGGTTCCTTTTTGTCAACAGCCTCTCCAGCACTTGTTATCCCTTATCTTGTTGATTATAGCCATTCTAACAGGTGTGAGGTGGTATCTCATTGTGGTTTTTATTTGCATCTCCCTAATTACTAGTGAAGTGGAGCATTTTTTCATATATCTGTTGGCCATTTGTATGTCTTCGTGAGAGAAGTGTCTGTTAAGGTCATCCGCCCATTTTTTAATTGGATTGCTTGTTTTTTTTGTTGTTAAGTTGCACAAGTTCTTTGTGTATTTTTGATATTAGCCCCTATCAGAGGTATTGTTTGCAAATATTTTCTCCCAGTAGGTTGGTTGCCTCTTTGCTTTGTTGATGGTTTCCTTTGCAGTGCAGAAGCTTTTTAGCTTAATAAAGTCCCATTCATTTATTTTTGCTTTTACTTCCCTTGCCATTGAAGTCAGGTTCAAAAAGTCCTCCCCAAACCCCAGATCTATAAGTTTAGTACCAATGTTTTCTGCTATGCAATTTATTGTTTCAGTTCTTATTTGGAAGTCTTTAGTTCATTTTGAGTTAATTTTGGTATATGGTGAGAGATCATAGTTCATTTTCAGCCTTTTGCATGTGGTTTTCCAATTTTCCCAGCATCATTTACTGAAGAGGCTTTCTTTTCCCCACTGTATATTTTTCACTTATTTGTTGAAAATAATCTGTTCATATATTTGTGGGTTTATTTCTGGGTTTTTAATTCTGTTCCATTGGTCTGTGTGTTTGTTTTTCTGCCAATACCAAGCTGTTTTGATTACTGAGGTTTTGTAGTATAGATTAACATCAGGCAGTGAGAGTCCCCCAGCTTTATCCTTTTTTCTTAGGATAGTTTTGGCAATTTGGGTTCTTTTGTGGTTCCATACAAATTTGATGATTAAAAAAAATCTGTTGCTTGAAAGAATGTCTGTGGGATTTTAATGGGAATTGCGTTGAATCTATATATAGCTTTGGGTAATATGGCCATTTTAACTGCTCTGATTCTTTCAATCCATGATCATGGAATATCTTTCCATTTCTTTGTGTCTTCTTTACTTTCTTTTAACAATATCTTATAGTTTTCAGTGTATAACTCCTTCACATTCTTTGTTAGATTTATTCCTAGGTATTTCATTTTTTTTGTTGCAATGACAAAGGGAATGGATCTTCTCATCTCTCTTCCTGAAGTTTCATTGTTGGCATATAAAAATGCATTTAATTTTTGCACATTAATTTTGTGTCCTGCAACTTTACTCTATTTGTTTATTGTTTGTAATAGATTTCTGATTGTCTTTAGAGTTTTCTATATAAAGGATCATGTCATCTGCAGAGAGTGGCAGTTTGACTTCTTCTCTCCCAATTCTAATACCTTTTATTCCTTTCTTTTGTCTGATTGCTCTGGCTAGAACTTCCAGAACTATGTTGAATAACAGTGATGACAGGGGGCATCCCTGTCTTGTTCCTAATTTTAGGAAAATAGGCTTAAGCTTTTCCCCGTTCAATATAATGTTTGCTGAGGTTTTGTCATATATGGCCTTTATTATGTTGAGGTACTTTCCTTTAATTGCTATTTTATCCAGTGTTTTTGTCATAAATGGGTATTATATCTTGTCAAATGCTTTTTCTGCATCAATTGAGAAAATCATGTGGTTTTTATCCTTTGTTTGGTTTATGTTCTGTAGTATATTGATTGATTTACATATGTTGAACCATCCTTGTGCCCCTGGGATGAATCCCACTTGATCATGATGGATAATCTTTTTAATGCGTTGTTGTATTCTGTTAGCTAAAAGTTTGTTTAGGATTTTTGCATCAGTGTTCATCAGTGAGATTGGCCTATAGTTATCCTTTTTGGTATTGTCCTTCCCAGGTTTTGGTTTTAGGGAAATATTGGCTTCATGGAATGAGCAGGGTAGTATTGCCTCCTCTTTATTTTTTGGAGTAGTCTGAGGAAGATTGGGCATTAGTTCGTCTTTGAATGCTTGATAAAAGCATCAATGAATAAAACCATCTGGTCCAGCACTTTTTCCTTTGGGTAGGTTTTGGATAGTTGTTTCAAGTTCTATACTGTTGATTGGTCTATTTAGGTTATCCAATTCTTCTTGGTTCAGTCTAGGTAAACTATATGTTTCTAGAAATTTGTCCATTTCCTCTAGATTGTCAAATTTGGCAGCAAAGAGTCTTCCATAATAATTGCTTATGATTGTATTTCTGTAATGTCAGGTGTAATCTCTCCCCTATCGTGCCAAATTCTGGAAATATCAGATTTTTCACTTTGTGCTTTGTGAGCCTAACCAGTGGTTTGTCAATTTTATTGATCTTTTCAAAGAACCGGCTCTATGTGGCATTAATTTTATCTGTTGTTTTTGTTCTGAATTTCATTAAGTTCTGTTTAATTTTTCTTAGTTCTTTACTTCTGCTGGCTTTGGGTTTCCTTTGCTTGTCTTTTTCTAGTTCTTTAAGGTGGGATGTGAGGGTGTTTACTTGTAGTTTTTCTTGTTTCTTGAGGTGGCCTGTAACGATATAAATTTTTCTCCTATTACTGCGTTCACTCTGTCCCACAAATTTTGGTACGTTGTGTTTTCATTGTCATTCATTTCTACAAATTTTCTAATCTCTTGATTACTTCTTCTTTGATCCAGTCATTTTTTTAATAGCATGTTGTTCAATCTCCACGTATATGTGATTTTTATTTTCTGCTTTCCTTGATCTCTAGTTTCAAAGCTTTGTGGTCTGAGAATACACTTGGTCTGATTTGAATGTTCTTAAATTTTCTGAGGTTGGATTTAAGTCCCAAAGATATGGTCTATCCTTGAAAATGTTCCATGTGCACTAGAATAAAATGTATAGTCCTGTGTTGCACGATGGAGTGTTCTATAAATCTCAATTATGTCCATTTCTTATAATGTATCATTTAAGGCTGCTATTTCCTTATTTCTTTTCTGCTTCAAAGATCTGTCCAATGTTGTCAAGTGGGTGGGTGTTTAGGTCCCCTGCTATAATTGTATTTTTGTCAAATTCTCCTATTAGATCTGTTAGTAATTGTTTTGTAAATTTTGGTGCTTCCTGTTTAGGGACATGTATACTGATGTCATGTTTTCTTGATGCATTGTCCCTTTTATCAAAATGAAATGTCCATCTTTATGTCTTGTTATTTTTTTTTTATTCTGATGTCTATTACATCAGAAATCAGTATGGCCACCCCTGCTTTGCCATTTGCCTGGAGTATTGTTTTCCATCCTTTTACCCTGAGTCTATGTTTGTCCTTGTGGCTGAGGTGTGTCTCTTGTAGGCAGCATATGGTTGGATTTTTTTTTTTTTGACAGACAGGGAGACAGATAGAGAGAGAGAGAGAGAAGGGGGAGGGCCCAGAGTAGTCTCTATAGTTGACAGCATTAGTTTTCCATATAGTTTTACTCCACAGGTGGGTGCGGGACTGCACAGGGCAGGAACTGGGCTGTGTGCCTCCCGCATAGGCCCCAGCAAGAACTGAACTAGGGGCACACCCCATTTCAGCATATGGGTCTGCATGGGCCGGAGCCAGGATTCGATCCCTGGTCTCTGGGGCTGCAAAGCGAGCGCTTAACCCACTGAGCCATCCCAGCTTCCCCGGATTTTTTTTAATCCAGTCTGCTACTCTGTGCCTCTTTATTGCTGAATTAAGTCCATTTACATTTAGGGTGATGATTGATAGATGAGGATATTCTGTATCCATTTCTTCCTTCCTTTTTATTTCTTTGTTGTGCCCAACTTTTCTCCATTTATTTTGATTTCTTAATTCAGGCCGAATAGCCCCCTTCAGCATTTCTTGGAGTGCTGGTTTTATGCTGTAGAATTCCCTCAGCTACTGTATATCTGAAAAGGCCTTAATTCCTCAGCTACTGTATATCTGAAAAGGCCTTAATTTTGCTGGATAGTTAATTCTTGGCTGAAAATTTTTCTCTTTTAAAATTTTGAAGATTGGGCTCCACTCCCTCCTGGCTTGCAGAGTTTTTGCTGAGAAGTCTGATGACAGCCTGATAGGTTTTCCTTTGGAGGTTAATACCGTGATTTTTTTTTTTTCCCTGGCAGCCTTGAGAATTTTTTTCTTGTCTTTGGTTTTTGTCATCTTCAGAACAATGTGCCTTGAAGAAGATCTGCTAGGGTCTAAGTAGTAGCTAGGGCTCCTGTTTTCCTCTTGAATTTGGGGTTCCAGTTTTTTCTATAGGTTAGGAAAATTCTCATCTACTATCTGTTTTAAAAGGTTCTGAGAAGATTCCGTCTCACTTCCTTCTGGTACCCCTTTTATTCTAACATTGCTCTTTCTGATGGAGTCAGCGAGTTCTTATAGGGCTCTTTCATTTCTCTTGACTCTCATATCCCTTCTTTTTTTTATCTGTGAAATTTCCATGTTTCTATCTTTGATTTTACTAATTCTTTTCTCCAGCTGGTCAGCCCTGTTTTCCTATGGTAGTTATTTATATTCTCAGTTCTCCCATGATGCCTTTCATTTCAAGGAGTTCCTTTTGGTTCTCCTCTAACTTCTCAATTTTATTGATAAAGTGTTCATTTTGATCAGAAAACTTCTTGTTGAGGTCATTTAACTGTGTCTGGGTACTTTGCCAGCATTTACTGAGCTCTCTGAGTATCTTGAGAATTGCAGCCCTGAATTCTATTTCACTTAGATTATTTACTTCTAAGTCTGTAAGCTCCTTTTCTACGGATTTTTCATATTCTTTTGGAGTGGCTTTGGATTCTGAGGTGTTCATTTTATTTGATGTGGTTTTTTTCACTTTAGGCATGAGTATGTTTTTCCTCTGGGGATTTTCCTAGAAGATGGGCTTCTCTCTCTCTTTTCTTTCTTTCTTTCTTTCTTTCTTTCTTTCTTTCTTATTTTTTGTCCCAACTGTCTTGGTCTTGATGCTCCCAATCTTTGGGAGAGTGAGGTGGGCTGTGGTCTGACTGCAGCCTGGTATGTCTCTGCTGGGTAGCAGGTTGAAGTAAGGGCTCAGTTGAGGAGGGACGAGTTTTGGAAGAGGGTTGAGTGAAGAGCCATTTTCTGTGTCCTGGGGTTGCACTCCAGGTTACTGGCTTAGTTGGTAGAAGGCGGAGCAGTCTAGGTGTGAGCGGGGGTGGAGGAGTGTGGGTAGGAGCTAGGGTGGGCCTGAGACACAATAGCAAATTCCTCTGTCAGGAGGGCTGTTGGTGGGTCAGTGTCAGAGGAGGCGTGCTGCTTGGTTTTTCTCTGCTCTCTGCTCTGCTCAGGCTGCTCTTGCACTTCAAGAGCCCTGGCTTGAAAAGCAGCTCCCTAATAGCCGATTCTGTTCAGCTCAGCTGTGCCGCTTGTGTAAGCCAGTGACTTGGTGCTGCAGCTGCAGCTGGTGGGCCTGTTCTTTTACTGCCCTGGAAAGTTTAGCTACCTCTACTCCCTGGTCCCTATTCCACCTCAGGCACTGTGATCTGAATGGGGCACAGCATGCCACCACTTGAGTTTCGATGTTAAATTGTCCACAGTCTACGGGGCTTCCACTCTTCTTAGGTCTCGGCTTCCAGCCCACCCAGGATCTAGCTCCACTTTGACTGTAGTCCCCCAATTCCCCTTTTTTCCTTCCAGCCCCGAATCACGTTCCACTTCCCCTTCCCCGTACTGTTCCTTCCCCTTCCCTCTCCCATTTGCCCCTTTTTCCTCTAACCTTCAGGTGTTGTTCTGCATTGCATGGTTCTCTCAGTTGAGGGTGTTTCTCAGGGTTTCCCCTGTGGATTCCCTTTGTTCAAAAGTCCCTTCCCAGGTAGATATTGGGATTCTCCTCTCATGACGCCATCTCTTTCCTCCCAAATCACTTTTTAATTTGATATAGTCCCATTCATTTATTTTTGTTTTTACTTACCTTGCCTTTGGGGTCAAGTTTATAAAGTTCTCTCTGAACCAAATGTTGATAAGTTTAGTGCCAATGTTTTCTTCTGTGCAGTTTATTGTTTTGGATATTATATGGATGTCTTTAATTCACTTTGAGTTACGTTAATTTTGGTAATGGTAACAGTTCACAGTCCAGATTCATTCTTTTGCATGTGGTTTTCCAATTTTCCCAGCACCATTTACTGAAGCACCTTCTTTTCTCCATTGTATATTTTTTGCTCCTTTGTCAGAGATTATCTGTGCATATATTTGTGGGTTTAGTTTTGGGGTTTTTATTCTGTTCCATTGGTCTATATGCCAATACCAAGCTGTTTTGATTACTGATGCTTTGTAGTGTAGACTGAAGTCGGGGAGTGTGATGCCTCCTTCCTTATTCTTCTTGGGAGGATTGCTTTGGCAATTTGGGTTTTTTTTGTAGTTCCATATGAATCTGATGGTTTTAAAAATTTATTTCTTGAAAGAATGTCTATGGGATTTTGATGGCAATTGCATTAAATCTGTATATTGCTTTTGATAATATGTCCATTTTAACTATGTTGATTCTTCCTATTCATGAACATGGGATAGTTTTCCATTTCTTTGTATCTTCTTCAATTTCTTTTAATAGTGTCTTATAGTTTCCTGTGTATAAGTCCTTCATGTTCTATGTTAAGTTTATTCCTAAGTATTTTATTCTTTTTATTTTGATTGCAAAATGTATCATTTTTCTCATTTCTTTTTCTGAAGTTTTGTTGTTTGTGTATAAAAATACTGTGGATTTTGTACATTGATTTTGTATCCTGCAACTGTACTATATTCATCTATTATTTCTCATAGTTATCTGGTGAAGTCTTTAGGGTTTTCTATATAAAGGATCATGCATGCCATCAGCAGAAAGTAACAGTTTAACTTCTTCACTCTCAATGTGCATGCCTTTTATTTCTTTCTCCTGCCTGATGCCTCAGGCTAGAACTTCCAACACTGTGTTGAATAGTAGTGGTGAGAGGGGACATCCCTGTCTTGTTGCTGATTTTAGAAGAAAAGGTTGCAATTTCCCCCCCATTTTGTATGACATTTGCTGAGGGTTTGTCATATATGGCCTTTATTATGTTGAGGTACGTTTCTTCTATACCCATTTTATTAAGTGTTTTGATCATAAACGGATGTTGTATCTTGTTGAATGCTTTTTCTGCATCAGTTGATATAATCATATGGGTTTTTTCTTTTATTTTGTTTATGTGATGTATGATATTGATTGATTTACATATGTTGAACCATTCTTGTGCCCCTGGGATGACTGCCATTTGATCATGATGTATAATCTTTTTAATGCATTGTATTCTATTTGCTAGTATTTTGTTTAGAATTTTTGCATTGGTGTTCATCAGAGATATTGGTCTATAGTTTTCTTTTTTTTGTGATGTCCTTGCCAGGCATTGGTATTAGGGTAATGTTGTCCTCATAGAATGAGTTAGGAAGTATTGCCTCTTCTTCAATTTTTTTTGGAAAAGTTTGAGGAGGATAGGTGTTAGTTCCTCTTTGAATGCCTGATAAAACTTGTTAGTTAGACCATCTGGTCCTGGACTCTTGCTTTTGGGGAGTTTTTGGATGATTGTTTCAATTTCCTTACTGTTGATTGGTCTGTTTAGATTATCCAGTTCTTCTTGGTTCAGTTTATGTAGACTGTATATTTCTAGAAGCTTGTCCATTTCTTCTGGGTTGCTAAAATTGGTGGCATAGTCCTTCATAGTATTTTTGTATGATCCTTTGTATTTCTGTGGTATCATTTGTAATTTCCCCTCTTTCATTTCTAATTTGAATTATTTGTGTCTTTTCTCTTTTTCCCTTGGTGAGCCTAGCCAGAGGTTTGTCAGTTTTATTAATTTTTTCAAAGAACTGGCTCTTAGTTGCATTGATTTTTTTCTATTCTTATTTTATTTAGTTCTGCTTTAATTTTTATTATTTTCTTTCTTCTGCTGGCTTTGGGTATTTTTTGTTCTTCATTTTTAGTTATTTAAGATGTGATATTAGGTTGTTTACTTGTGATTTTTCTTGTTTCTTGGCCTGTGGTGATATAAATTTCTCTTTTATTACTGCTTTGGCTGCATCCCAGTAATTTTGGTATGTTGTGTTTTCATTGTCATTCCTTTCTATGTATTTTTAAATTTTTTCTTTAATTTTTCTTTGATCCAGTTATTTTTTAATAGCATGTTGTTTAATCTCCATATATATGTGGATTTTCCTGCTTTCTTTTTGTAGTTGATCTCCTATTTCAAAGCTGTGCTCAGAGAATATACTTGATATAATTTCAATCTTCTTAAATTTGCTGGGGCTAGCTTTGTGTCCTAGTATGTGGCCTATTCTTGATACTGTTTCATGTGCACCAGAAAAGAATGTATAGCCATGTGTTGTAGGATGAAGTATCCTATAAATGCCAACTATGTCCAGTTATTGTAATGAATCATTTAAAGCTGATATTCCCTTATCAATTTTTTATTTGGATGATCTGCCCATGGCTGTCAATGGGGTGTGTAAGTCCCCTACTATAATTGTGTTTTTGTCAGTTCCTCCTTTTAGATCGATATCTAGTTGCTTTGTAAATTTTAGTGCTTCTTGGTTGGGAGCATGCATATTAATAAGTGTTATGTCTTCTTGTTGTATTATCCCCTTTGTCATTATGAAGTGTCCATCTTTGTCTCTTATTATCTTTTTGATCCTTATGTCTGTTTCATCAGAATAAGTATGGCTACACCTGCTTTTCTCTGGATGCCATTTGCTTGGAGTATTGTTTTCCACCCTTTCACTTTGAGTCTGTGTTTGTCCTTGTGACTGAGGTGTGTCTCTTGTAGTCATCATAAGGTTGGTTTTTGGTCTTTAATCCAGTTTACTACTCTGTGCCTTTTTATTGGTGAGTTCAGTCCATTTACATTTAGGGTGATGATTGATATATGAGGATTTCCTATAGCCATTTTATCTTGTTTACTTTTCTTTTTTTTTTATTACTTTTTTTTGCTTTTTTATTTTCAGTGGTTTAGTTTGATGGTGTGTTTGACTATTTTCTTTGTTTTTCTCTTTTTCCCCCAGTTCTAAGTTCTTTTTGAGTGGTTACCATGAACTTTATGTAAAAGAAAGTTTCATATATGCAGTGGTTTCTTTTCTTTAGAATGTCTCTTATCTCCATTCTCTTTGGAAGTTTAAACCTTTACTTCCTCTCCTTTTATGTTTTTGTTGTTCCAGTTTATCCCTATTTATTTTTTTACTTTTTGTTTTAGGTCTAATCACCTCCTTCAGTATTTCTTGAAATGTAAATACTTAATGAGAAGATTATTACTCATATAAGTGAAGTTAAAAGTGTAGTAATGCAGGGCTGGGGAGAGTCCTGTGTTCATAGGGTTTATCCCAGAGAGGAGAGTCTTGTCACTTGGATTTGCAGCTTTTCTGTGGGCAGGGAAGGTATGAGCTCCCTGGACAGCTGCCTCGGGCTGCCCAGTCATTAAGGGGTGCTTCTTCAGGGCAGATGCTAGACACTGCAGTTACCTGACCAGTTTCTGACAGCCTCATATTTGAAACTTGGAGTGTTTTCTCATCTTGGGTTTTCTGGCACTATTCCCTTGCTCTGTGGTTTTCAGAAATTACAGCATGGTTCCTCAATTACTTCTGCAAGGTCTTCCAGTTCCCAGGCTGTAATTCATGGGGCCTGGAGACCTGAGCTCATTTAGAGCTGCTTGGGGCTCCCTCACAAACTCTCCATCTGCAGCTTCTGTTCCCTCATAACCTTTGTGCTCTGTTTTACTGGGGTTTGAGATTCTGCTTTCAGACGACAAGGACAAAAGTAAAACTGCAGCTGGGCAGTTCCATCACTTATTCCCCCATCCACTCTAGGCTATCCCTCTTCTCATTCATCTTCTTGCCTCTAAGACACTTTTTTTTTAATGTATTTTATTTATTTATTTATTTTTGACAGAGAGAGAGAGAGAGAGATACAGAGATACAGAGACAGAAACGGAACTGGGAGAGCTCCTAGTTCAGCATGTGGTTCCACACGGGCCGGGGCCAGGATTCAATCCTCGGTCCCCAGCACTGCAAAGTGAGCGCTTAACCCACTGAGCCATCCCGGCTTCCCCCAAGACACTTTTAATGAGGTCCATTTGTGCTCTGAGTGTGTCACAGGCTTGAGGTGGGAGCTGTCATAGCACCATAGCATCTTCTGTCCTGTCCTGTCCTTCTCAAGTGCTCCTCGCTCTACCTCCTCATTGAAACCTTCCCTGTGCTGACAGAGGGTCTCTCAGGTGCCTCCTCAGTACTGAATTATGCCTTATTGTATTTTCAGAACTTCATTTTATAGGGCCTTGTATATCTCACTTTGGCGCTGTGGTTCTCAGCTATGGCTGCACATTAGAGGGATGTAAGCAACCTTTAAAAAGCACCAATGCTTGCCCCACCACTGACCAATTGAACCAAGTCTCTAGGGCAGGTTCCCGTCATAAGTACTTTTTTAGGTTCCCTAGAAAACCATAAAAGAAAAAAAAAAAAGAGTGTTAAAATGTACTTCATCAAAATTAAAAACTTCTAATCATCAAAAGCTACTGTTAAGAAAAATAGAAAGGGAAGCTGGGATGGCTCAGCGTGTTAAGTGCTCGCTTTGCAGCCCCGGAGACCACGGATAGAATCCTCGCTCCGGCCCAGGTGGACCCATGTGCTGAACTGGGGTGTGCCCCCAGTTCAGTTCTTGCTGGGACCTATGTGGGAGGCTCCTGACCCAGTTCCTGCCCTGTGCAGCCCCGTGCCCACCTGTGGAGTAAAACTATATGGAAAACTAATGCTGTCAACTATGGAGACTGCTCTGGGCCCTCCCCTTTCTCTCTGTCTCTCTCTATCTGTTTCTCTGTCAGTCAAAAACCAATAAAAAAAAATCTTAAAAGAAAAACAACAAGTCACAGACTAGGAGAAAATACTTGACACACATATATCTGACAGAGGACATGTATTTAGCATATCTTAGCAAGTCCTGCAACTCAATAATAAAAAGACAAACAGCGCCAGTGAAACATTGGCCAAAAAGCTTGAATATACACTCCACAAAGGAAAATATAAATGGTCAATAAGCACATGAAAGAGTTCAACATCAATAGTCACCAGGAAAATGCGAATTAAAACCAAAATGATATACTCACTAGTGGCTAAAAAAACAAAATAAACAACAACAAAACCCAAAACAAAACAAACAAACATAAAAAATCCCTGACCACATGAGGATACAGCACAACTAGAACTCTCATCGATTTCTGCTAGCAGAACAAAATGGTGTGCCTACTTTGGAAATGAGTCTGGCAGGTTCTCATAAAGTAAATATATACCTGCCCAATGACAAAAACACTACTTGTAGGTTTTTGTCCAAGAGAAATGAAAACATGTGTACACTAAAGGTTCTTAGCAGCTTCATCAATAATAGCTAGAAACTAGAAGCAATCCAAATGCCCCTCATCTAGGGAATGGGTGAATAAATTGTGGTATATCCATACAATAAGATGCTACTCAGTAACAGACAAGGAAAAAACTCCTGACTCACATTATAATATGGATGAACCTCAAAATCATGATGCTGAGTGAGAGAATCCACACACAAAATAGCACCTGCCATATGATTCATTTACATGAAGTTCTAGAATAGGCAAAACTAAGATCTGGAGAAAGGAATCAGAACAGAGGTTGCCTCTGGGTTGAGGTGAAGGTGGAAGGGCTCTGTGAGACACTGGGAAGATCATGGGGAATTTTTTGGGAGTGATAGATAGGTCCTATGTCTTGACAACAATGTGGGTTCATGCAGTTTTCCAGACTAATATTTAAAGGGAGGTCTTAATGTTGTACATTTATGTCTGTACATTCAATTTATATAAATTATACCTCAACCAGGGAAACTCTACACAAGAGTGCCCTAGATGATTTTGCTGCCCAGTAAGGGTTCAGAGGCAATGTTCTGGGGCCTCAGTTCATAACATGCCTTCTATGAAAAACCTTCTTTCCTACCACCCAGGCCTCTTGTCTGCTAGCACCCTGCATTCCAATCTTTTGTAATTAGGAACCCCAGAACACCCTGACCATCTCACCTACGATGTCTCTCACTTCTAGCACATGAACCACAGTGTCTTATGGGTCAAAAGGAAATCTAAAACACAGGATATCCTTGCTGAGCAAGGGAATCGTCAATAAGATAATGAGAAAGATAACCGGCTCTTCTTGTGGGCGATTGAGATTTGCAGCAGACGTCAGGGGAGTTGAGGCCTGGGCAGGTTCATATTATGTTTTGGGAAAAGATCTTTCATTGACTTCCTCAGATGGGCATCTTCTTACTGCTAGACTTACTGATTTCAATGTAGTTAAATATGTTCTTATTTAAAATTAAGTTCTGTGTCTCTTTTGTTAGATATACTTCTTTGGAATAAAACATACTTTTTAAAAATTACTGTTTTCATTCTAAACTCTTTTCACCCAGACTCAGGGATAGCTAGGACAATGTAACTATTTTCTGGCTACTTATTGCCCATCTCCTATGCCTTACCACATTTTCTTATCTCTAGGAGATGCTGAGATTTGATTTTAGGTTCTTTTGATTTTGTGTCAATCAGCTGTGAGCTATATAGAAATAAGATATCATGTACTCAGCAGCCCTAACTGCCCAGGACTCAGCTAATAACTAAAAAGTAGGTCACAAAGAGATTGAACTCACAAAATAGATGTCACACAGTCCATATACTTTACTCAGAGCCGAGCCCCTTGGAGTCTCACTCGCAGTCAATTTACTCTCATCTGAGACAGAGGTAAAAATCCTCATGGCCTGGTTTGAAGCACCAAGTTAGCAGCAAACCAGAGGTGGCTGTTATGGTCAGGTACATTGGTAGCTCTAAAAAGGGACAGCCACCAGGAGAGAAGGGACAATCTCCTCCACTTTCACCTTAACTTATTAAAATACAAGTGATAGAAAAACCTGGTGGCCATTTGGTTTAGAAACACATATGTAAAATAACTGTCAGTCTCTGGAGGCACAACCATATCTGAGGTCAACACAGAGCTCTCCTTGGTGATAAAATGCCTTCAGGTCATCAAAAAAGGCTAAATGTTCCCAGCACTTCTGTCCTTCAGGAGGCAGAGGAGTGTGTAATACAGTTTAGAAAAGCTTCTGTTAAATTGGGTGGAAATAGACATTTTGGAAGTTCAGCTGAACAAGTTTTAGTATCCCAGACTCTGACTCTCCTGGCTCAGCACCCTCCCTGGCAGTTCTGGGGTGATGATGTCACACTGCCCAAGTGGTAATCCATAAGGATCATGTGCCCCTTTGGACATCAGCTCAGGAAGTCCCCTCCTGGAAACTGCCCTCCTGGAAACTGCCCTCCTGCATAGCTTAGGGCAGGGATTCCCAACCCCGTGCCCGCGGGCGCCATGGCGCCCGAGGCCCGATTTGTGTGCGCCCACCGTTATTTGACTGCATCAGAAGTTTTTCATAAACACTAAGTAAAACTATAATTTATTTTTATACATTTGTTAGAATTTTAAAATATTGTTTGAGTATCTACACAGGTTTATTATATTCGTTGGTATGTTTGTGATATCGTATGTATAAGTTTTTCCCTAGCTTTCACCTTTGTACATGTCGCGTCTTGTTTAGCCGCTGCACTCTTTAAACTCTCCTCCACCCAACCGGGAGACGCGAAGTTGCCGTTTTGATTGCGGTTGCTGGACTGATCGGGTCGTGACGGTTAGCTAGGATCACAGTGTTTTGATATATTCGATTTTAAATGAACTAAAAGCGAGGTAGGTAATCTATTATTATGGTGGCAATTTGATATGATATTGTAGTTCTATAACTATCTTTATTATTATTTTTTTTTGTCCTAAAATGAGTGGACCAAATAAGAGAAAACGAACCTATAATTTTAACACAGACTGGGAGGAATCATATTGTTTCATTAATCTAAAAGGTAAATGTGTTTGCCTGTTGTGTGGCAGTAGTATTGCAGTGCAGAAAAAACATAATGTTGAACGTCACTTTCAGACAAGTCATACCACTTTTGATACGAATTATCCACTTAAATCTGAAGTAAGAAAGAAAAAAATAAATCAACTCAAATGAAGTTTAACTACTCAACAGACTGTTTTCACTAGACATGTGGAAAAATCTAAAAAGGCAACCCTTGCTTCTTTCAAAATTTCTCACATGCTTGCAAAGAAGAAAAAACCTTTCCAGGATGGTGAATTGTTAAAAGAAGCATTTCTGACTGCTGCCGATTGTTTGTTTGAGGAATATTCTAACAAGCGTGAGATTATGTCGGCGATACAAGACCTACAGTTGTCCAATAACACAGTCACAAGAAGAATACATGCAATTTCAAAAGACTTGCAAACTCAGTTAAAGACTGACTTGGAAATATGTGACTGCTTCTCTCTGCAATTTGACGAGTCAACAGATATATCAGACACCGCACAGTTGGCAGTTATGGTGAGAATGGTATTTAGTAACTTCACAGTAAAAGAGGAGCTGTTGCAAATATTAC
>PVKE010039684.1:0-14915 GCA_004027555.1 Craseonycteris thonglongyai
CCCAAATAAGAAAATAATTATAAATATATTCATATTTTTAAAATTAATGTAAGAAATTAATGAACCCTAAGGTAATTTCTAACCTGGAAAACCATTAGGAAGTTAACAGCTTGATAAAATTATCATTAATAAAATAGATTCTAGGGGAAGCCGGGATGGCTCAGTGGGTTGGGCGCTCACTTTGCAGCGCCGGGGACCGGGGATCGAATCCCGGCCCGTGCGGAACCATATGCTGAACTGGGAGCTCCCCCAGTTCAGTTCTCTCTCTGTCTCTGTATCTCTCTCTCTCCCTGTCAAAAATAAATAAATAAATATTAAAAAAATAAATAAATAAATAAAATAGATTCCAGTCTTTCTGAGTAGGTTACACTTTTAAAATATATAATCTTGTGGAGTATATGTACACTAGGTAATTTCTAATTACAGTAAGTCTTTTAGAGTTATCAGTATTCAGGAACTTTTCTTTTTTACATTGCTTTCTTTGTTGTTCTTAAGTCTATTCAGGTTACATTTGCTTTTTGTTATTGCTGTCCTTTGTTTAGTATTTGATCAAGTTTATATCAAATATAAGATAAATTAGTTCTTCAATGTTTCTCAAAATGAGCCTTCTTCTAAGAAGGAGGGTAAGATCTAATCACATTCTCCTTGTATTTCTGTGATAAGATTTATATTTATAGCAAGTATATTTAAGTTTATTTAAAATTGAATGTAGATAGCTTTAGTAAGCCATGATTCAACCCTGGGTGTTAAAACCTTCATTTTGCCTATGAACTGTTGCAATAAGAAAAAAGCCCAAAACTTATGCCAAGAAAGGGAGAACAGCTAGGTTAGAAGATGCAAACTGGAGGTTTAGACAGGGAGCCAGTTGAGATCCCAAAGACAATAAAGGAGATGAAAAGGGGTCTAGCAATAGGAGAGAAGTCTTTCCAGGGTCTGCTGCCCTTACTCTCAGAAATCAGAATTTCCTCCACTTTTTGAAGGCTTTTTTGAAATAATTCCTTTTTCATTTTTCAAGTATAGTTTACATACAATATTATATTACTTTCAGATGTACACCATGGTGATTAGATATTTATACAACTTTCAAAGTGATCACCCCAATAAATCTAGTACCCATCTGACATCATGCACAGTTATTACAACATCATTGACTATATTCTTTATGACTATTTTGTAACTATCAATTTGTACTTCTTTTTTTAAGGTTTATTTTTATTGTTTGTGACAGAGAGAAAGAGACTGAGACAGAGAGAGACATAGAGAGGGGGGGGGCCCAGAGCAGTCTCCAAAGTTGCACATCATTGGTTTTCTGCATAGTTTCATTCCACGGGTGGGTGCAGGGCTGCGCAGGGCAGGAACCAGGCTGAGGGTCTCCCACATGGAGCTCACCCAGGGAGAACTGAATTGGGGGCACACCCCAATTCAGCATATGGGTCCACACTGGCCAGGGCCAGGATTTGATCATTGGACGCTGGGGCTGCAAGACGAGTGTTCAACCTGCTGAGCCATCCCAGCCTCCCCCAATTTGTACTTCTTAATTCCTTTCCCCTTTTCCAACATTTCCCCAACACTGCTTTCATCTGGCAGCCCTCAAAATGCTCTCTGTATCTATGAGTTTGTTTCTATTTTTGTTTTTTTATTTTGATTTTAGATTACAAATATAAGTGAAATCTTATGGTATTTGTCTTTGTCTGTCTGACTTATTTCACTTGGCATAATATCCTCTAGGTCCATCCATGTTGTTGCAGATGACAAGCTTTTATTCTTTTTATGGCTGAGTAATATTGCATTGTATATATGTACCATTTCTTCTTTACTCATTCATCTATTGACAGACACTTTGGTTGCTTCCATATCTTGGCTATTGTAAATAATGCTGCAATGAACATAGGAGAGCATATCTCTTTTTTGAATTAACATTTTGGTTTCTTTGGATAAATACCTAGAAGTGGAATTGCTGGGTCTTTCTTTGTCTCTTCGTATAGCCTTTGTTTTAAAGTCTGTTTTGTCTGGAAAAGTATTGCTACCCCAGCTTTTTTGTTTGTTTGTTTCCATTTTTATGAAATACATTTTCTCATCTTACTTTCAGGCTGTGTGTCTTTCAATCTGAAGTGAGTCTTGGAGGTAGCATATGTAAGGGTTTTGTTTTCTCATCCATTCAGCCATCCTATGTCTTTTGATTGGGCAGTTAAACCATTTACATTTAAAGTAATTGTAATTACTTTATTTTTTTTTAAGATTTATTTTATTGTTTTTCACAGAGAGAGAGAAGAAGGAGAGCCCCGAGCATCCATAGTTGTACATCTTTAATTTTTTGACATAGTTTCATTCCACACAGGTGGGCACAGAGTCGCGCAGGGCGGGAACTGGGCCAGGAGCCTTCTGAATGGGAGGCATGCCCCCGCAAGCTGGGAACCAAACCAGGGGCCTCCTACATTGAAGCTTGCACTGACAGGAACCAAAATGGTAGGGGGGCGGCTTACATGGGAAGCACACCCACAGTTCAGCATATCGGTCCACACAGGCCAGGACCGGGACCAGGATTTGATCCTCGGACCTCCGGGTCACAAAGCAAGTACTCAACTCACTGAGCCATCCCAGCATCCCCTGTTGTAATTACTTTAAATGTAAATGAATTAATTGTTCAGTGGGCACCAGTGGTGCAGTCTCCCTGGTCATCTGCAGGTATGGTCCTTTGTGGGGTGTGTGCCCTTCTATTGTAGATGAGCCTTGATTGCTATTGGGACGTTAGGGGAGGAATTTATTCTTCTGCTGATTGGTTGTGAGGACTGGCCATAACTACAGTGGAAGAGCTGTTGTGCAAGGGCTGACCCTATAGGGCAAGACTTGCTTCAGTGGAGCTCTGGTGCCTGCCAAGTCTGCCCCTTATGTGTGCTGTTTGTGGAGGTGGCTGGGTAGCACTCTAATGTGGTCTGAAACCAGCCACTGGTTGTATTGGTTCCAGGGCCTCTTGGGAGAGGCTCTGTTGAAAGCCAAGGTCAGCTGCTGGCTGTATTCTGCCCAGGGTATGAGCTACAAGGTGATCTGGTGATGACTGACACTTGTGCTGGGCTTGGAGATGCCTGAGAGTAGCTAAGCTACAAACTGAGGCCAGCTGCCCATAGTGCTGGGCTGAAGCCTGCTTAGCAAAAGGTATGGGACATGCTAAGGAAAATGCTGTTTTTAGGGGGTTTGCAAAGTCCACAACATAAGCCAAAACAGGCCATTGGTGTGGAAAAAACAATGGAAGTTGCTTGGGTGTGCCTGAGAGTTGAGTGGAGCAGGGTCTCCAGGAATTATTAGGGCAGGGTGAACAGTGTTAGCCAAGTTGATGGAGACTTAGCTATGGTGCCTGCCTGCATTCAGACTGCATGGAGGGAGGGCTCAACACAGGAACAATGGCTTCTGCCAGCACTTTTGCCTGGGAGAAAGCTGCCCTTCCAGTCCTCTCCAGACAACTCAATTTCTCCTCTGTGTCCCTGGTGCCTTTTGAGCTGCTGTTCCAATGCTGGAGCTCAGAGCAGGTGAGTCTGTCAGCGAGTAAACTTGTACATGGGCTCATTAAGAGGAATACCTGGGATTCCAGCAGCCCTCTGTCTCACTTAGCCATAATCTCTGCTGATTTTCACAGCCAGAAGTTATGGGTATCCCTCAAGAAGTACCTCTATAACCAAAATATCCCTTCTAATTTTTAACTGGCACACACGTGCGGGGGGACCAGCTCATTCCACATCTCTGCCCCTCCTACCAGTCTCAATGTGGCTTCTTCTGTATGTCCTTAGTTACAGGACTTATATTCAGCTAGACTTCAGGTGGTTCTCAGTAATGGTTGTTCTGTAGTTCATTTGTAATGTTGATGTGGTCATGAGAGGAGGTGAGCAGAGCATTTACCTATTTTGCCATCTTGATCAGATCCTCAGAGAGATTTTTAGAATAGAAATTATGGCCTGGTTTGAAGATAGTGTCTGTAAACTGTTCTGCTAATCCTAACAAAGATCACATATTCTGTGAGAAAACAAAGAAAACTGCATGGTTATAAAGTTGCTATGAAACACTGACTAGAAAAGCCTGCCCTGAGAGTGCTGAATATTTGCTTCATAATGTCTCCCCCTACATTGTTTGCATGGTTCTTTAGCCCTCTTTGCATGATGTCTTGAGTCCAGTTCTCACATCCAAAATAGATTACCAACCCTGAGGGTCTTCTAATAGAAGCAAGCTGTGAACATACACGCCCTGCACTCTGAGGCAGGACCCTTCAGTTTCAGCCTCCCTGAAGAAGGGGTCGCCAGCTGGAAAGTAGACACATCCACCAAAGGTTTACATGACATCATCTGACCCTGTTTCCTCCCTGGTTTCAAACAGATTTCAGGCTTCTCTTTCTGAGTTCCTGCCTCTTCAAACTCACACAAGCACTTTAGCCAAACTGTTGTATCTTTATTATACTTTTAAAATGTAAGGTTCTCAAGGACTCTTTTTCTTTGAGTGGTGCATATATTGAAATAGCTGCATAGCTTTGCCCGGTAATAAATAACTCTCCGGGAGGTGAGGGGGGAATAAATGCTTGAGATGGATATTCTGCAAAAGTTCAGAATTATTGTGAAATCCCATTTTTATTTACCATTTTTTAGAGCCCATTTGATTTATCCCAGCTTGACATATTAGAATAGACATGGGGATACAACAGCCTGATAGTTAAAATTTTGTATGCATATGAATCTCCTCTGGCTTCCTCCTCTGCCAGGAAAATTTTTTCTGTTGTCAGTCAACTGAGCCTAATATCTTCTTGGAACACAGCAAACATTTTAAAGTGCAAAGCAAAAGTCCTCCCCCAGCCTTGGAGAGAAAACTATTTTTTTTTCCTTGAGCTGTTGATGTCTTTAAGAGAAATGACTTTAGTTGGTTCAGTCTGATGATAGAGGACACACTTAACTCCATATAAAGGAAAATGTTTGAATACCAGTACCACTGATTTTAAGTAATGTTTATTTGGATAACATTGTTTAAGAAGATAATCTGAGTCATAAATTGCATAGGGGATAAATCCCTCTTAAGGAGTAGCAGAAGAGTGGTTTTGTTGTAGGTTTGAATTTTGTTTTATTACTTTGAAAATATCCCACATTAATATGCATTTTGCAATATATTTATCAACTTAGAAAGAAGTCAGGCCTCCTGACCATGGACTGCATTGCTTTAATTAACTGGTCATTTCAAATTCTTTTTCAAGTTTTGGTCAGAATGAGTTATCTGAACCTAAAGAGGAAAATAAAGACCCAACTTCATCTTAAACATGAGTAAAGGGTCTTGTTTTAAGGTAGACAAAACAAGTCTTCTTAAGATAGCCTTCTGGTAATTGATCTTTGATCTTTGATCTTTGAGCTTATTTCAGCTTTTATCCAAGTACACATTATTTTAACTGTTGGCTGAACATAAATTGTTAACATGTTAGAAATTAACCACCAGAAAGAATATTTATAAATCAGAACACAATAGTGATGGTCACTGAAAAGAATTTAAACACACTCACGCACACACACACAAAACAAAACAAAGCAATAAAAAGCAAACAAACAAAAAAACCCTCAGTCAAAATTGGCTTTCTTCACTGACCTTGTATTTTAGAAAAATAAAATGTGTGTTAGTGATGATTTGTGAGGTTTGGGGGAGTGGGGGACTAAGTGGAGGGACTAAAGAAACCTAGCTGAAAGGAACCTTGGAAAGAAAAAAAAAAAGAAATCCTTTTGATCTTTTAATGTTTCCATTATCACTTTGAGCTAAAAAGAATAAAATATCTTGAATTAATTTAAGTAAAGCAAGTGAAAGGTGCCCCAAATGAGAATACACAATTACTTGATATCAGAAGTAATCAAGGAAATACCTGATTTGAAAGGTGTTTGGCTAATAATAGCTATGTTAGGCAGGATTCTCTTGAGGAACAGAACCAACAGAAGATGTAGCTCTGTATCTAATACCTAATCCCTCTATCTGTATTCAAATCTCTATATCAATAGAGAGAGGTTGAAATTCTAAGGAACTGACTCACAATTGTAGGGGTTGAAAAGTCTTAAATCCACAGAGCAGGCCAGCAGTCTGAAAATTCGGTTACAAGTTTATATTGCAGTCTAGAGTCAGAAATGCTTTTCCCTCAGGGAACCTCCATCTTTGCTTAAAGACTTCAGTTGAATAGATAAGGCCCACCCAAATTATGCAGAGCAATCTGGTTTATTAAAAGTCTACTGATTGTAAATGTTAATAGCATCTAAAAGCATTCTTCAAAACAACATTTAGACTGATGTTTGACCCAACTACTAAGCACTATAGCTTAGTTAGCCAAGTTGACACATCACACAGAGCTTTAGAGACTACATTTACCGGTAATTTTGTACATTTTAGTTTCTCATACTATCTAGGAACAGTGAGATGACACATTAAGTAGAATGTCAAATTTTATATGCAGTTCCAATGCATACTTTGGAGTTTGGTGTGCATCTGTGTCTGTGTGTTAAAATTTGTGCCATGTGCTTAATATTATTGGTATGTGTTTCTAGCTTATACTTTCAAAACAAGTGTTTGCTGCCATAGCATTTCTCCTGCAGTTCTCCAAAGAAATATAATCTGTACATTTCAAACAATGAAGTTGAATTTACCTCCAGTCATAACATTTAATAAAACCTCACTTCAGATTCTGAATCATCTGACTAATATCTTTGAGGGGGAAGGTCTTCAACATAAAAGAAATAAATTGTCCATTAGGATACATGACTTCAATAATCTAGACATTGATCTTTTGTCCTTTTTTTTAACACTAGCAAACTAAAAATATATATAGGAGAAATTCTATTCAAACCATTTGCGTTGATTTTCAAAAGTGACTGCTTATAAACTTTAAATGCTCTGCTTTTGTTTCATTTTATTTTATGTTTTTGCTTATGTTTATGTTTGTGGAGTGAGTCATTTGGCTGGTTGGGTGATTGGTTAGTTGGGTGATTTATTGGTTGGTGTTTGGACTCAGATTAAAAACTTTACTTATCAAGACTAAAAAAAAGTACCAGTGAATATAAATAAGAATTTATGCAATGATTTTGAAGAAAATGATCATAGATTTCAGTTGGTTTTATTAAAAGTACATATCTTAATAAGTATAAACAATTTCACTAGCTTCTATAAAATAATGCATTTTTCTCTCTCCAATATTCGCCTTTTTATTGAAATTGGATGGGAAATAGCATATAAAGGAAAGCCATCAACAGCAATTGTAATATATACATTTAAGTAAGCCAGAGTATCTAATTTGTAATTTATAAAATGGAGACAAGTAGTTTAACAAAAATAGTAGCAAATGATCAAAGGAATGGGTTTAAAACATTGAAAGGATTAATAAATCTAATCATATTAGCAATGTAAATACCTATTTAACTTTTGATAACATATATCCAAATCTCTTCTATAGGTATTCAGAATTATATCCATCCTTATTGTAGTTAAAGCCCACAAATTAAAGTATTGTTTTTCTCTGCTAAGTTTGCAAATATTTGTTTCACATACAAAGAAATCTCTAGCTTCATTCTTAAGAAATATTTTATTCTCTTTATACTTTGGAAGTCTCTTTCTATTCCTTTTTAGAAATTTTTTTCTATAGCAGCTATAAAAAATTACCAAAAACTTAATGGCTAAATAAAACAACACAAATTTTTATATTACATTTCTGTAGGTAAGAAATCTGAAATGGGTCTCACTAGACTCAGATCCAGGCATCCACAGGCCAGCATTCCTTCAGAAGACTCTAGGGGAGAATCCACTTCCTTGCCTTTCCCAGCTTCTTAGGTCCATCCACATTCATTGTCTCAGAGCCTTGTTCTTCCATCTCCATCCAGCAACATCAACCAAAGACCTCACCACTATCTATTTCAATTTCTCTCCTCTGCAATTATAAAGATGCATGTGACTAGACTGGTCCCACCTGGAGAATCAGGATAATTAATCTCCCTATCTCAAGGTCATTTCATTAGTGACCTTAATTTTATCTGCATAAATATAAATATAAATTACAAAAATTCCTGTTTACCATGTAGCCTAACATATTCACAGGTTCCTGGCTTTAGGACACAGACATCTTCACAAGGGCCATTATTCTGCCCTATAAGTTAATTCTTGCAGCTATGGGATGGGCACATAAGTGTTCATTATATTAACCTATCAATTTTTATAGGTTTTAACTCTTCCAAAATAAAAAGGTAAAACATAAATAAACTTAGGATCCTGTAACCCAGGGAATACTGTCTAAAAGAGAAAAGTTAATATTCCAAATTCAGTGACAACTTCATTACTATTCATTCTCTTAAGAAATTTCCATATTTATTTCCAGAGAGCTATCTGAAAAAGATAAAATAATTCAACAATTTTAAAACTTAAAAGAATAAAAATGTAGGCATACACATTGCCTCTAGTAAGCAGCCCTTTTACAGATTTCATGCCAAAAAAAAAAATGGTTTAAAATAATTTTTAAAAATACTACAGTTTCTGGGAAGCCGAGATGGCTCAGTGGGTTAAGTGCTCGCTTTGCAGCCCTGGAGCCCGAGGATTGAATCCCAGTTCTGGCCCAGGCGGACCCATATGCTGAGCTGGGGTGTGCCCCAGTTTGGTTCTTGCCGGAGCCTATGTGGGAGGCTCCCAACCTAGTTCCTTCCCTGTGCAGCCCTGCACCCACCTGTGGAGTGAAACTATATGGAAAATGAATGCTGTCAACTATGGAGACTGCTCTGGGCCCTCCCCCTTCTCTTTGTCTCTCTCTGTCTGTCTCTCTCTCTCTGTCAAAAAAAACAATAAAAATAAATCTTAAAAAAGGAAATACTACAGTTTCTTAGAACTTATAGGTTTGGAGAACTCTTCCATATCATCTGGTCCAAGTACTCTCTGTCACATGACTTTCCTGCCAAATGATCGTCCACAGTTTTTTTTTTAACATCTCCAGGGGTGGAATTTGGGAGGTCAAACCCTCTGAAGTAGTCTGTTTCATCTTTGGACAACTATGATTATTAATAATTTGTTTTACGTATATGGCTTCTTTCATTTGAAAGTGTCTTATTAATCACCCTGAGGTTAAATACCTTTAGCTCTCTAGACATCAGTGGCGACCTGAAATCAGTAAAGAAGGAAGCTTTGGTCCCTATGGAACGTACTATTGGTGGTAAAATTGTCAATTTAAATGAAGACTTCCCCAACAACTTATTTATCTAATAAACTGATTCAGAATATATTGCGAAGATCTAGAGATATTACCCACGACTCTATTCCAAAAGCCCGGCTCACAGGTCTTCTGGGATTCTTACCCTCCGTAGAAATGTTATGTAACCAGGTGGTAAGTGACCATTGTTGTCATAGGATGGTCCTGATACTGCTGTCCTGTGAGCTGTAAGCATAGATGACTGAACTGGGAGCTCAAAGTGTCACAGTTGACCTGAGATGTCTTCAACCTTCACTGACAAGCTTCCATTCAGTAAGGACCAGTTGAATCTCTGTGTCTATAACTGAAGAGAAAAGCTGATCGCTTTTCACGAATCAGCAGATTTGAAAACAAATTTTATCTGGAAAATAAAATTTCAAAGAAAATAACACTTCTCACTTTGCTAGTACCTACTTAGATAGGATTTACTGAAAAGCTTAAAATAACAAAATTAAACAAAAATCATGGCCTTCTAAACTTTAAAGTTGTTAAGGCTTCCTTGACATATTTTGTTACCTGAAGAAAACCTTGGTTCTAAAAAAGATGTATAGGAAGGTGAAAACCATGTCATTACATTTTATTAGACAATAAGGATAAATTCTAGACAGGGTTATTGTAAGTATGAAATGAGTAGGGGGGAGGAATTTGTAGAGGCCCAACTGATAGGTTGGAGGCTCAGTGCTTACCATCTTACAATGAGGTTAAATGTCTTAACTTTTGTCAACCAGGACCTCATCCTGTACAGCTTATTGAAAATATAAATAAATAAATGCCCTGGTTAAGACATTTTGCCATCAAAGCTATTCACTGACATTTCTGAACTGATACCTTTCCTCTTCAAGGGCTTGTTTTTACACTTTTATTGACTCTGGGCCTAGTAACTCCTACTGGGAGTATATCATTTATTCCATTTTCAGAAAGGATTACCTGTGCTCCTGCAAATCACAGACTGACTAGACTACTTGACTGTTCACCTGAATCATACACAACCCACATGCCTGACCAATTATTATCCTTAGTTATTTGGGACAATTTTCTCATGAGGAACTGGTGGCCTTTAGACCTCGTTATGCTACAATTTGCCGCCACACTGTCACACTTTTTACCACTTCATGGAGATATCTATCAGGAGCACTTTCAGGCTAACTACAATATTTGCCTGTGTGGACAGGAATCAGTTATGGGCCAAGAAACATGAGCTCAACATAGATGATTCTTCTCACCCTGTCCCTGTTAATGTTTAACAAAAATAGAGCCAGATTACTTACACTAGGGCTAGTGTAGGTCAGAATGACCTTTGAGCACAGCACTTAATATTTTCATAATTTATGGTCTAGCCACTCCTTTTGCTGAACTTGCTTTTACACAGTCTCATAAGCATGTCTGGATATACTCAATTAAAAGTCCCTTATAATAGATACTATTTGGCTGATGCAATTTAAGTCTTCCAAACTCAGAATAGCCTGAACAGGCAACTCCTCCAGCTAACTAATCACTGTCAAAAGGAAGGGTTATATGTCAACCATTCTAAAACCAGACTTAGTATATTTGTTAGGTGTCTGCATCTTTTACTTGATGGTTTACCAAGCCAAACCATCAAGTTAACTTGTTTATTTGGATTGGAATAAATGTGAATTAGTCACTTTGGCAAATATTTAGGCAGTAGAATTATTAAAGACAGCCATTCCATGAGTGCTTTATTGATTGTGTTTTGATTAAGGGGGCATCCAGTCATACCTTCTTTCAAAATTATTTTCAAGTAAAAAATGACATCTACTATGCTAGAAGAAATAGGACATTAGGGTCTCTCTCACCTGTCTGTCCACCTGATTAAATGATTCCAAAAATTGTTATTTTGAAAAACCCTGTTTTTTCCAGTGAGTACAATTTCAGCTCACTCAGATAATAGGTTGGCTTTCTCTCCTCAATTGGTTCTTTAACTTCCACACAAAGATGTAAAATAGATCCAGTGTCTGCCAAGATTCATCAGTGTCTACACAGTCTTCCTTATTCCTAATTCTGTTGCATCCTTTCCCTTGTCTTTTCTCTTCTTTCACTATAATTTTTACTCATTCTGTGTGTGACTGTTGTGTGCTGCTTAAAATCCTCTATGAAAATATATTTTTTTAATTATTGGATACACAGAGAGATAGATGGGAAAATTTGTCCTGTTTAACAATGTACCTGAGGGGTGCCGGGATAGCTCAGTGGTTGAGCGCTTGCCTTGCAGTCACAAGGTCAGGGGTTCAATTCCCAGTCCCAGCCCATGCAAACCCCTATGCTGAATTATGGCACAATTGGTAACTGCCAGGACAGCTCAGTGACGAAGGTTTTCGCCTCCCATAAGGTAAGCTCCCAGTTCGGTTTCCGCCCCACACGGACCCAGATCCCAGATCCACCTGTGTGGAATTAAACCACGTCACAACTAATGATGTATGACTTGGAGACTGCTCTTGGCCCTCCCCCTTCTCTCTCTCTCTCTCTCTCTCTTTCTCTCTCTCTGTCTCTCTCTCTCTCTGTCTCACGCGCACGCACACACACACACACACACACACACACACATCTTCTAAATAAATAAATCTTTTTTTAAAAAAAAAAGAATTAACCCGAGCCCCTGTCTACAATACAGTTAGTGTTAACTAACACCCACAGCCGATGATCTTTCCTGACATTTGCCACCACACCCCTCACACATTATTAACACACTGAAATAGTTACAACTCCATGAACATACTAGTTCTTCCTTGGGACAATTTGTTAACCATTTGGGACCTCATAGTTTTATCATAAAAATGAAAATAATATAACAGCTACCTTATACAGTGGTTGAAAGGATTTAAAGCATTGATTTATGAAAAGCTCATCACATGGCACCTAGCATATAGTAAGTAGTAAATGTTAATTATTATTGTGATTATTGTGGTAATGATGATGATCATATTTTCCCCCAAATCCATTGCTTTGCACATAATTTTTTTCCTTCTGCCTAAAATAGTGCCTTGTCCACCTAAAAAATGTATATTTACTTTTCTCAGTATGATTCTTCCAACCCCTATAGGGCAAGTTAGGGTCTTCTTTTTCTGTGTACTTTAAAACATTTTTATAGACCCTTATTACTGTACTTAATACATCTTACTCTAATAATGTGTGATGTCTTCATGTATATTTTCCCCACTAGATTGTGAGAGATGGGGCACATGGTCTCCTTAAGGATATCTTTGACACAGCACAAGATAGATCATTCATATATGGAGAGGAAGAAAAGGCAGAAGGAAAAGGGAAGAATGGAGGAAGGAAAGGAGAGAGGGAGGGAGGGAAAGAGAGGAGGGAGGGAGGGAGGCAGGGAGGAAAGGAGGAAAGGAGGGATAAAATGGAAAGTTAAGAAAGGAAGAAGGAATGGAAGAAAGAAGGAGAAGAGGGAGCAAGCAAACAAATGAATCCAGTCTTCTGGCAGCTATCCTGTCCTCCATCATTCCTGGAAGATCCCCAACAGTGATGCATTGATCTCACTTACAAATTCTGTCAGTGTGCTGATTAACCGTTCCCAAGTTTATCACTCAGGGCATAAATAACTCTGGTTCTGCAAGATATTAATTCATTTGCAGTGACTAATTTGCCTCCTATTTGATGATAATGCCAACTATTGACTATGGCAAAATCCCTCAGCTTGCCAACCAAAAAAATTTTTCATTATTCAGAAAATGGCTCATATAGGAAAGAAGCAGCTGTTTTTGAAATTTATGCAAATGAGCCAAAATGTGTTTCTTTCAAAAAAAAATCTTATTCCATTGATTCATTTAGCTTCATTGGCGTGGTTTTGGCAAAGACACGAGAAGTGGAAAATGAAGCAGAAGGGAACACAGAGTAGGTAAGCATGTCAGTTCTCTTCATCGTTGCTTTCTCTTTGGTGATTTTCCCTGTCTAGACCTCCTAAGTTACAGCTGCAGGGTTCTTACTGATCTAGCCTGTTATATTGGAGAAAGAAAATTCAGTCCGAAAAATAAAAGCAATTGTAAACTGCAAACAGTTTCTCATAAAGAGCAACAGTTTTTATCCCTTTATACGACAAAGATTCCCTTTACAAACATCAACTGTTCATCGATAATAGAACTTACAAAATTGAGTAAGAGTTTCCCATTTTATGAACTAATAATTCAAGCCCTGAAGATGCTACAATATATAAATTTTATCAGATAGCCTTTTAGATGATCCTAATAGTAATAGGGGTTGCCAACACTTTTTCTATGGTGAAAAGATGTGTGATAACTAAAATGTCATTGAGGTGCACACACACACATACACACATACACCAGTTCTCTTGCCACCAGTGCAAAAAATGACCAGCTATAGTCACAGAGTCTGTCTGCTCTCTTCTTTCAAGCCAGGTTATTTCCCAGGTCAATCTGTTAGTGAGATCCAAGCAGCTGGTGAGCTCTTCCCTTTGAAGCTGACTTCTCTCGGGAGCTTGTACTCTCTCCTTTCTACCTTTTGTGTCCTATTCTCAAAACTACCAAGAAGCCTTCTATAATTAATTCTACTTATGATAAATCCTCCTCCATTCTTACTTTCTATTTTTAAGTAAACATATCTTCTATTTGTATTTTCTTTGACCTCTATTGCCAACTCTTTTTGTTCTTTTATACGTATTCTTGCATCTTTTTGCTCTCTCGTGTCCCCCCACCAATTCTTACTCCCAAATTTCTACTGCACACCTGTGATTTCTAGCCCTTCTAGGCCTTCCTATTTATGGATGTCATAGTATGTTTCCTAAGTCACAATTTAGAAAAGGTTCAATTTTCTTAATCTCTTATTGCAAATCTTTTGCAATTTGGCCATAGTAGCCTATTTTTAAGCCACATCACCCACCATTTAGACTTTTGATTACTATTCCTCTCACCACACTCACTTTCTTTCCAGTCTTCTCCTATCAGTAATTTAAATGGCCGGCCAGCCAGTTACTCAAGTAAAAAACCCAGAAATTTCCTTTGAGTTCTCCCTTGCACCCCCCACCTCCAGTCTATCATGAAGCCCCTCGACACACTTTTATAACCCATGTCCAATCTGTCCATTTCTGTCCATATATACTACTACCTATCCAAACCACCTTAATCATTCAACTGGACTACTCTAGTAGTTCTCTTTGGTCTCCTTTTACCTCTCTATAATCCTGTTTCCACACAATCTCTGGAGAGAACTTTGTTAAAACATAAATCAGATCATATCACAACCCTGCTTAAAACTCCCCCACTGAAAGCTGGGATGGTTCAGTGGGTTGAGTGCTCACTTTGCAGCCCCAGGGACCGGGGATTGAATCCCGGCCCTAGCCCTTGCAGACCCATGTGCTGAACTGGGGAGTGCCCCCAGTTCAGTTCATGCCAGGGTGAGACCCCGGCCCAGTTCCTGCTCTGTACAGCCCCACGCCCACCTGTGGAATGAAACTATGTGGAAAAACCAATAATGTGCAACTATGGAGACTGTTCTGGGCCCTCCCCCTTCTCTTTGTCTCTCTCTCTCTCTCTCTCTCTCTCTCTCTCTCTTTCTCTCTCTCTGTCAAAAACAATAAAAATAAATCTTTAAAAAAAACCAAAAAAATAAACTCCCCACTGATATTTTATTCTACTTAGAATAAAACCCATATCTCTTTCACTACAATGTCATCGTCTGTCTCCTGTGGACCTCTTTGATTCAAGCCTTT
>PVKE010039685.1:0-14913 GCA_004027555.1 Craseonycteris thonglongyai
TTTTTTGTTTTTTTTTTTTTTTTTTTTATTACTTCTTTGCTTTTTTCTTCCCATTGATTATTTCAGTTTGATGGTATTTATGACTGTTTTTTTTCTGTATTCTTGTCTTTTGTTTTTATGTGTCCCAGTTCTAAGTTCCTTTTCAGTGGTTACCATGAACTTTATATAAAAGAAAGTTTCATATATGCAGTAGTTCCTTTTATTAAGGATGTTTCTTATCTCCATTCTCTTTGAAAACTTAAGTCTTTACTTCCTCTTCTTTTTATATTTTTGTTGTTTCAGTTTACCCCTATTTACTTTTACTTTTTGTTTCAGGTCCAATCACCTCCTTCAGTATTTCTTTAAATGCTGGCCTTGTGCTAGAGAATTCCTTCAGTTTTTGTATGTCTGCAAAGGTTTTATTCCTCTTTCATATCTAAAGGATAACTTTGCTGGTTATAGGATTCTTGGCTGGTAATTTTTCTCCTTTAATATTTTGAATACTTCGTTCCATTCCCTTCTGGCTCATAGAGTTTCTGTTGGGAAATCTAATGAGTCTGATGGGCTTTCCTTTATAGGTTATAGTGTTCTTTGTTCTAGCTGCCTTGAGGATTCTTTCTTTGTCTTTGACCTTTGACATCTTCAGTATAATGTGCCTTGAGGAGGGTCTGTTAGGATTCAAGTAGCTAGGGGTCCTGTTTCCTTCTTGGCTTTGAGGTTCCAGTTCTTGCCATAGATTTGGGAAGTTCTCATCTACTACTTGTTTGAGTAGATTCTCTCTGCCCATCTTGTCCTCTGTTCCCTCTGGAATACCTATTATTATATTATTTTTTCTAATGGAGTCAGATAGTTCTTCTAGATCTCTTCCATTTCTTTTAGCTTTTAGGTCTCTCTCTTCCTTCTGTGACATTTCCTAATTATTGTCTTTGATTTCACTAATTCTTTCCTCCATCTGGTCAGCTCTGCTTCCTATGCTGGCTATTTCATTTTTTGTTTCTATTATTGTGTTGTTTATCTCCAGAATTTCTTTTTGCATCTTTTTCATAGATTCCATTTTTTTTCTGAGATCATTTAGCTCCTTCTGTGTACTCCACCAGTTTTCTCTGATCTCTTTGAATATTTTCATAATTGCAACCTTGAATTCTCTGTATTTAGCTCATATAATTCCATACCTTCAAGTTCCTTTTCTGGAGATTTTTCTCTTTCTTTCTGAACTCCTTTGTTCAAAGGGGTATTCATTGCTGCTGGAGCGTTTTGTTTCTGTACATGAGGACTTTTCCCTTAGTAGATGTAAGTAGATGTAAGTAGATGTGTCTTTTACTTCCTGGTTGGTGTTAGTGTCTTATAATATTTTCTTTTATTTATTTCACTTTCTCACAGTGGGATACTTTCTAGGAGGTGGGCTTCTCTTTGACTCAGTTGCCCTGGTCTATGTATGCCTCTTCTTTGGGCAGGTTCAGTGGGCGATGGCATTCTATGAGTCTGCGATATCACTGCTTTCAGAAGCTTCCATACCTAGATCCCTCTGTTGACTTCAGCAGGACAGGTGAGGGCAGGGCTTGTTCAGAAAGGCGCAGGTCTGTTTGCTTCACAGGGTAATGGCAGCTTCCCTCTGCTGGCTTCAGCAGGACAGGTGGGGACGGGGTTTGTTGGGAAAGGTGCAGGTCTGTTGCGTCACAGGGTAATGGTGGCTTCCCTCTGCTGGCTTCAGTGGGAAGAGTGAGGGTGGGGTTTGTTGGGAAAGGCACAGGTCTGATTGTGCCACAGGGTAATGGCGGATTCCAGGCAGCAGCTCACTGAAGGCCCGCTGTGGGCAAGGCCTGGGAGACATCAAGGAGAAGCAGCCAGGCTCCATGTCCAAGGCCATGCACAGTGCTCTGGTTGGGGCCTCACCCCACTGAGGGCCACTCTGTACCTCAGCTGCCAATGCACTCCTGGTGTCGGGGCTCTAGCCACTGGAATACCTGCCTCTGGTTCCAGTTGCCGGCCTCATGCTCTGCAGGTCCCCAGCTCCAGCCACCCGACTCAAGCGCCTGCAGCCGGATTGTCACTCCTGTCACCCGTATCGATCTCTGGATGTTGCTGGGGCCTCTCTCTGGCCTCCTGCCCCACGCTCTGGCTGCCCTCCCCTAGCCCCGGCTGCTCACCCCACACTCCCACCGGGGCCTCTCGCACCGTCAGCCATGCCCATTTTCTCTGTACACCCTGCGCTCTGGGTCTGCACCTCCAGGCCCCCAACCTGCCCAGAGTCATTCTGCTCCTCAACCCACGCCCCCCAGCTCCCACCTCCATCAGTCTCTTCTCTGCTGGACTTGGGTCAGCCTCTGGGTCGGTCACTGGGTGGGTCTCTGGGTCACACTCCATGGTGGGTCTCCACACAGCTCCCTTTCTTCCTCTCTCACTTGCCTCCGTTTCTCCAGCTTTAGGAATGTTCTTAGTCTCTCAGCTGAGGCTATGCTCTACTTAGGGATTCTCTGGTTGAATTTTAGTTGTTTAAATTGTCTTTCCAGGAGAGGTTTCAAGAGCTCCTCTCACACAGCCATCTTGATGACATCTCCAAACAATATTTTTTATGTGACTGTGGTGGTAACATGTACTATGTAGTTAAGCCTATGATGCTTGTATCTATCCTGAGTATATGCAGAATTTTTAATCTCATTATTGTTTCCTTAACAATACATTATAAAAACTATTTATGTACTATTTACATTGTATTAAACATTATAAATAATCTAGAGATGACAAAGTATTTGGGAGGGTGCATGTAGGATATATGCAAACACTACATCATTTTATATAAGAAATTTAAGCATCCTCAAATTGCAGTATCTACATGGGGTCCTAGAATTAATACCTGCAGATACTGAAGGAACTGTATTTGTGCCCTGAAAATGCTCCAAATTCTTTTTAAAACTTAGAAACTAGATAGAGAGTTGTTCTTGTCTTTTATTTCAACCTCCTATTTATTTTCTCTGCACTTCATTTAAAGGTAAAACTGACATTTTCCAAAGAAGAGCAAACAGAATTTTCATATAGCATTTTTCTTTCTCTTGTCTACTAATCTCCACAACAATAACAAAAGAAGTCATTAAACCATCTAAAGTCTAAGATAAAATATTGTCAGGTTTCAGGGTATTTTTTTCTCTGCATCTCCAGCTTAATGAGGGTGAACAGTAGTGAGTTCATGAGCTTCCCCCAGTGAGCCTAGAGGGCCGAGCTTATCCCTGATGAGCTGTCCTGTTAAGCTCTGGTGTTTACCAAATGTGTCAGATGGATAATGTTCATTAATGAACCTGAATATCTTGAAGCAGAGCTATTCCTCCAAATATTATGATGCTTTAACGACACTTGTAATAAGACTGCCAAGGACTACAAGCTGCTAACAAATACGCATTTCCAAATGCAGCATTAGTAAATGTTTGAATGCAGCAAAACTTTAAAACTGGTATATGTAAGTCTACTTACTTTGCCTCCTGAGGACCTCAGAAGTGAATAAATGATGAGCAAGACAGCCCCACATGCAGCACTGAGGAAATGGGGCAGCAATGGCATTACCAGAAATGTGCATTTAATATGTAGAAAAGGGGAAAAAAATAAAACTTAGTTATAGAAGTATAGAAGGAAGCAGAGACAATAAAACAGGATAAAGTACATCACGTTATATTTTTTTGTAAGAAATAAAATGAATTCCTGTATAGTGTCCCAAGAATCATCATGAATGTTATTGAAGTGCCATTGTCTGGTCCTGCTTCTGTTGACCTCCTTCCAACCAAAGCTTTGCCCTGGGACTGCCTGTCTGCTTGTGACATTTCTTTCTTCTTTCTACCCAACTCTATGGTTTTGTTAAGCACTGACTCCTCAAGTCAGCCCTTCTCTAACCTCAGGGACAGAAAGAAGGTTCTATTAACTTTTCAATGCATCTCTGTGGAATTGCATGGCCAGCTTTCATATTCTTGAGCCTGTGTTTTCACACTGTTGAATATGGTAGTTTCTTTTATTATTAAGTCATTGGCATACTATTACTTGGAAATCATGTCTGTTATTATCTTTTCCATAGTAAATTTTATTGTAAAGATTCTAAAATCTAATAAATCTAATTTGTGCTTCCTCATAAAAAGATTAGTAAAATGTTTTCTCAAGGGTAAGAAATGACTATTAATAATGTGCAAGACGAATTTCATAGTTTTCTTACTATTGTATTCTCTTCAAAAGACAATTTATTGTAACTATCATTCATTGATTTAATAAACATTTAGTGAATGCCTATTCAACATTTAGTGATGATGTATGAATTATTTATAATTAACATTTATCATAGACTAAAAAGCCATAACTATTGTGCACTTTAAAATTTAACTTCTTTTAGGAAATCAAATTATTATCTACCCACTTAGCGAAGCTTTCACACTTAATTGTGTATGTACTGTTTTCCAAAGAGATATTCTGTTTCTTATCAACGTGATATCCTCCTTTGTTCCCCTCTGCCCCATCTCTGTTTCTTTTTTCTTTTCTTTTTTTATTATGCCCTCTCTCTTTCTTTGTAACCTTTAATGAATCTTTCTTACATGCAGCTACCAGAATATATTTATGAAAAGTTTCTTTGTCCTTCTTATGTTATACGGATTTGAGCTCTAATTTTACTTCTATGTATATCTAGTTACTTATCGAAGTATACATTACTCATCACACAAGTCATACAAAATATGGTAGACCCAGACCCTCCAACCCCTGCCACACACACTGTTCTACTACATCAAAGTGTATGCTTATCCATGAAAACGCCTCTGAGACTTCCATGTGTTATTACTAAAGGTTATAATTGTACAAGGGCTGTCCAGAAAAAATACCCTACTATTTTTTTATATTACATGGCTGAATACTTACTGAACAGTTCTTGGATATCTAAAGTTAACATAAACAAAGATTAATTAGCCACATACTTCTTATATTGCTTATACAATTCTAATTTTAAATAACATCTATTTTTATTATGCCTTTAGTAAATAAAAAAATACAAAACATATTTTTTTCCCATAATCATTTGGCAGTAAGTAATTACACTTAATAAACACTTTTTAAAATTTATTTTTATTGTTTTTGACAGAGAGAGAGAGATACAGAGACAGAGAGAGAGAGAAGGGGGAGGGCCCAGAACAGTCTTTGTAGTTGCACATCATTGGTTTTTTACATAGTTTCATTCCACAGGTGGGCGGGGCTGCACAGGGCAGGAACTGGGCTGGGATCTCACCCCAGTGAGAACCGAACCGGGGGCACTCCCCAGTTCAGCATATGGGTTCGCACAGGCCAGGGCTGGGATTCGATCCTCTGTCCTCAGGGCTGCAAAGTGAGCATTTAACCCACTGAGCCATCCTGGCTTCCCTTAATAAACATTTTTTATGTGGCAAACAATACTGAGGTTATGATATGGGACTAAAATTAAAGATAAAATATTATTTATGGATTTACATTTTCTTTTTTCTTATTAGCCTTGCTTCTAAATGTAATACATCTA
Source organism: Craseonycteris thonglongyai (assembly GCA_004027555.1). Taxonomy (NCBI): domain Eukaryota; kingdom Metazoa; phylum Chordata; class Mammalia; order Chiroptera; family Craseonycteridae; genus Craseonycteris; species Craseonycteris thonglongyai. Next base: position 5,492 of record PVKE010039685.1, read on the forward strand.
AATGTAATACCATCAAACTCATAAATTTCATTTTTTGAATTCTCAGAGAAATGAGCTAAGAGATGGTGTCTACTATCTAGCAAAATATTTGTCTTGAAGTTTTTGTTTTTTTTTTAAATTTATTCACTACCTCAGTGAACAGAATTATGACTTGAGTACTAAAATCCATTATAAAAAATTCTAAATACTATTTCTAAACTCAATTTTCATAATGTGGAAAAACAGTAACCCTCACACAACTTAAGTTCTCACAAATATGTTCAGTAGGATATATTCCTTTTCAACTGAAAAATCTAAAAGTGAAATGAAGTTTATTTTTGGTCCCAATTGCCACAATTATGGCTACCTGTTTCTCCAGGTGGATTCATTCTTTTCATTACCATTAGAACTCTCCACGTTTATATTGATGCCTCTTAACATTCTGCCCTCCCAAATTAGGAGTGTCATGTCTTCCAACGATCTCTATTTCTGTTTAACCTCCCAATGGTAAAACCCCATCTTATAACTGCAACAATAAAAATGACTTCTTTTATGATATCTGGCCTTGAAATTTTTTTTCTTTGCACTTCTATTTTTATATTCTTTGTGTTCTTACATTGAACCTTTGGCTTAGAAAGCATTTTACTTTCATTTTTTTACTACTGTCCTAGTTAATCATACCCATCGTGAATGCCCCTTCCTCTCTGGTCTGAACCCCCTCTCAGTCACATTAGTTATTTACTTATGATCAATAAGGACTGACTCACTCTCTTACTCTCCTGCCATTCACAGCCAGACAATTCAGCATTGGGTACTCCCCACTGTTTAATTTCTTTTATTCCTCAATACTTACTTCTCAAGTATATCTAATACAATTATGTATTTTACTCTATTTGTATATTTATAACATTCTACTTTTAGCTTCAGGTCTGCCCTTTATAGAATTTCTTTTGTGTTTCCATTTAAAACTAGAACAACAACAACAACAATAACCTATTTTAGATTCCTACTTTCAAGATTCTTATTCAGAAGTTTATAAAAGTTGACCCAGTAGTTTTTCAATTTGAAAATGGAAGCACTAGCTAGCTCTTCACCACAATTATTTTCTCTTTTCAGGCTACAACTAAGATCTGTGTCTTACTTTCTTCTGCATTTATGTGTGTTGCCAAGTCCAGTGCAACAGTCACAGGGCACTGAGAGGGATCAGCTTAAGGAATGAAGAAAGACAAGAGACAAATTTAGAGAAAAGCAGAGGCTAGGCGGAATCTCTGATAGAGGAACCAAGACCCCAGGCCTGCCACATGTTTATTGGGACTATGTGCGTCAAAGCACATTTTTTGTTGTTGTTATTGCTTATCTCCAGCATTTGTGTCAGGGGATGTGGGATGTTTGCAGGCTAGAATCCGCCTGTGCCATTTTCTCCAGAACACTGCAAGATTAGCCAAGAACAACTTTTGCTGACAAAGTCTCCAAAGACAGCAGCTTTCTGTGGGGATTCCTTGTTGTGCAGTTGGCTTCACCTCAAGCCCTCAACAGTGTGTCCTTGCTAAATGAGTTCTAATGAATGGGATAGAAGTGGAAGCAGTTTATGCTATTCTGTTCCAAGGCTTTGAAGAAGCAGGTGAAGGGGCACGAACATGCCACCTCAAAGGCGTGCCACTTTCACGTGTGGACTTGAAGGCAATCAAAACCCAGTGGACTCAGACAAGGCTTTTTAACTTTCCTTTAATTGTATCAACATTTTTAGAAAGGCGTCCTGTACCAGGAAGAGAGCTGTTACCAGAAGTACATTTTCCATCTGAAAGACTTATCTGTGTGGCAGGGCAAACATTTATTTAATAAATACTCGCTTGTCTCACCTTCCTGTGAATTGTCTTCCTTCCCTTTCAATCCCCAGACCCACGTCCCTTTCCTTAGCTCAGGATGGTACAGAAGCCTCGACTGCCTGACTGCCTTTGAGTCTCCTATTTTTATGGAATTTCCATACAGATAAAATTAAATGTGTTTTTCTCCTGTTAATTTGTTCTATATAAATTTAATTATCAGTCCAGAAGAGAACCTAGAAGATTAGAGGAAAATTATTTTCCTTTTCCTAAACAGGTACGTCCACTGCTCCTTTTCTTTACCCTTCTGAACACAGATGAAAATGATAATGAAGCCTTAAGAAATGGTGAATTTGTTCTATGGAGAGACACTGCGTCACTGAATCTCTGCATGCAAGAAATTCACTTGCTTTGAACTTTTATGTGTGTGAGAAATCTTCTTTTATGTTTGTACCACTGTACTTTTCTACCTATTTTCTATTAGCAAGATTCTGAGTGATATTTTATTTGTTAAAAAAATTGTTTTGTATTTTGGTCTTTTGTGTACTTATAAAAATTTTTTTCCTACTAAATTTTAAGTTTATTGATTAACAAAATAGTTTTTTGGACTATATCCATTTCATTCATAATAAATGATGGTGTATCTATAGTATCCAATTAGAAAGAAATGTTATGTTCTATAAAAATTATATGCAAATTCCTTAATATTCTATGTTAAGAACTGGTACATAACCACCCTTATCTTAAACATTTAATGAAAAATGTGTAATTAATTATTTTTACCTAAGGTAATATCCATGAAAAGCATCAGATCCATGAACTATACACATGGAAATTGCTTTATTTTGTCATTTACTTTGTCATTTATTCTAATTATCATGGTTTTAGTAGTTACCCACCATTCGTAAAAATCATTAGGAAAAGCATGAGGTCTGCATTGGCTAGGTTGCTAACTATCTATAGCACTGATCCAATTAGCAGTTATGTATATAACTCCAGCAGAGGATTTCTACTTTACAAGAATCCTACAGCCAAACACCTGGGTGTTTGGTTTATATATAATCTTGTACTCTATTCTTTTGCTAAATGAATTCATTTGAGCTATATATCATTAAGGATTTTGTTTATGAGGGATTCAGAAAGAAATAGCTAACATAAAGTAGCAGTGGCAGGTCATGAAACAAGTCATGAAGTGTATGACAACGAAGGTTTGAAAACCAGCTTATGGATGATCTGTTGTCTGTGAACCCTCTCATCTAATATTTGTAAGCACATAGCTGGCAAAGCTTCCTGTATATTTCAGTGTCTATATTGATTTAAGTAGAAATAACAAATAGGTCCCATGGCAGACATTCTCCTAAAATGATGTTGATATTGTAAGGGAATAAAAAGTATTTATTGTTTGGTCTAATTTGGGGCACAATCTCCTTAGTGTGTGAAGCATTGTCAACTTTAAAACTGACCACACTGGAAATAGGAGTTAGTTTTGTTTTAATAGTTTAATAGTTTTAATAGTTTTGTTACTTCTGGTAACAAAGTCATTCTTGAAAATTTGAGATTTAGCAGCCCATTAACCTGCTATTAAAGACCACTGGTGGGAATTTCTTAGAGAAATGAAGTTGCATTGTATAAGAAGTTAACAATAACAGCACACAGGGAATTGGAGCGTGGGGGTGGGGAGGAAAGGATAGAAGGGAAGATTCTTATCAAAAACCATGCTATTAAAGAAATGAAATGGGAGCTCCACACAGCTAAAGTCACAGATTATGTGTAATGGTGCAGAACCAGGTTATATCAGCATTGAGTTTCAGTTCCCATTTCATTTTACCTGTATTCGCAGAAATTTGAGCCAGTGTCAACTTCCACTTAGAAGGCAGTGGATCACAGCGCAAAGGAAAGTCAAACTGACAGTTACTAGGAAGCAAAAGGTTCAGGGTCATGTCTCAGCTGGGTTTTAATTTATTCTCATTAGATACACGAATTTAGCAAAGCATACAGTGGTAGTATTTTTTTCTTCCCCCCTTTTTTTAAGACCACGGACCATGAATATTAATGTAGTTCTGCTCACGTTGCCATAAAGTTTTCAGGATGGTTGTGAAGCGGGAGGAGGGCTGCCACATTATCATGTTATTGGACTTGTTTAAAGAATGGTTCCTGACACACTTCTCCAAATGCGGCCGGGTGAGCAGCCCTTCTCTCTTTGTGTTACATAATGTCCCATCTGTGCTCACTGAGTGTGGATTGATGAGGACGCCATCAGGTGATGTTTCTGACTTAATGGTATTCTTTCAGAGCTGGAGCAATAAACATTAAGGGACCTTAATTGTATTCTTAGCAGTGGGAGCAATAAACATTAGGGGCCCTTATTGTACCCTTTCCCCAAAATGTCCCCCAAGCCCAATTTGGGGAGTGTCTTGATAGCCAGTTCTAATTTCAAATCCTCCCTCCCATTCCATGTGTTCTGAAACTGGGGACTGGACAAAAACAAAGAAATTAAATTAATAGGCTTATTTCCCCATAACCAGTTTCTGAAGCGATGCAGCAATTCTTATAATTTACCAAGACCCATCAGAGCCCTAATAGAACAAAATAAGATGCGTCCAGTGACCTGATTTGTTTTTCTATGGTGCCAACTTTTGATAAACTGCTGCTCCCAGCTACAGGGCTTCAGGCATAAATTTTTACATAGTACATAGAGAAAATCCATGGGACAAGGGATTAAATTGCCATTATGAGGTGATCAGTCAAGATAATCCCTTACTCCATATTTCCCCTCCATATATCTGCCTTCAATCCCCTCCCCACTCCCTTTTGGGGCACTGTACACTACAGTAACAAACTTTCCATGAAGTTAGAAGACTCCCACTTTACCATTCCACATGTTAGCCAGGACAAAAGATGGTTTTTAAGTTATTTTAAGATCTGCACCTGACATGTTCATATCAGCAACGGGTTAGATTCTATTGATTTTGCCAGAATCAGTGAAACACTTGCTTCATTTATTATCTCATTCTAAGTTTGCTCTCCTCTCTTTACCATAATCCTGTGTGTCTCAGGTATAGTAAGGCCTATGAACATGTGTGTGGTAGCACATATTTTTAAGTGCTAATCCCGTTATATTTTCTATTGCATGTTTTATCATAATACACCAAAGATGAGATATTTTGCTGAGGTGAACTACACATGGAAGAATCACAGAGGAATTAGCAACCAGTCAGATATTGGTAACATGCAGACACTTTCTGGTTTGGGGCTCTAAACAAGCAAAATTAAATAGGCATAAACACAGTCAGATGCTATACACTGAAGAGTTGAAATAATTTTAATATTATACTAGTTTGAACACTATATTTTACTCCAAGTTGGAAAGTTTTGTTTTCCCTTTATTTAAATAGATTTGTAACTTCCTAGCAAAACGGAATGAGCGTGTTTGCAGATTTGAGCAAAGAAAGTAGAAATGAATTCCTACAGCGTTGATTATTTTATTTAACACTGCAGTTTCTTGCACAAAGACATTTAATTTCAAAGTGCTTTGACTTGGCCACAGCCGTAATTGTGTATAATATCCATTATCTTTTAATTGAAATGATTTTTTTATCTTTGGCTACATTTATCTCAGGATCCCTTCAGAAAGCCCACCAGAAGCTCAAGTTCCAATTTGTTCTCTCAGCTTGACTAATGATAAAAAGTATCAAAAGCGGCTATTATGTGTTTATCAATCACCTCTTTTATCCTGATGTGACTCTGGGATTTTATGCTGTTAAATATCATTTTTCTGTGGAATGTAAATGCAAAAATAACAAAAAATTCATAATAAACAATGGCACAAAATAAAAAAGGAACAAAACATCTTTAAAAGAAACATTATAAAAGCAAAGTATGAAATGAGAACAGCATAAAATATTGATAAGAAAATATATTTTTCACAGATATAAAAAAACTATGAGTCAAAAATAGTCCCCATCCCCTTATCATCTAACAATTCCATTTGGAAAGCAAAGAATCTGTGGCACAAAAGCAAATCTATCTCAATTAGACCCACATTCATCCACCTGCTACAGTTTCTTTTTAGTCCCATTGAATTTGTCTAACACTTGTTTACATTCCCTGGCTAGCACATTAGCATTTATTTCATTTTATAGGTAAGAAATGTGGCCAGTTTGAAACGCTGAAGATACAGTGGCCAAGAAATTTTAGGTCAGCTTGTGGAGGGCAGCAGTAAACACACTTCCCACTGTGAAGTATTACCCTCAGATTATAATGGGCGACCAAACATCTTCGCTTCATCCCACAATTATTTATTGAACACTGGTTGTGTGCACAGGGCATGGCCCCAGCTCCTGTCTCCCGACCTCCCTGCCTTCGTCTATGTGAGCTTCTCACCATCACCTCTACTGACCTCCCCACTGCGTAAGTCTTCCCATCATAATTCCTTACCTTCTTGATTGAGCTCTCGGTGTATGTAAATATGGACAGAGTACAACCCTCACGTACCATCAGCACTGTTTTCCAGAGCCTCTGAGACTAAATATGGAATCATTTATTCAGTGACTTACTGATATTTGTGGGGCTCTTGCATTGTTTCTTGTATTCCATTTATTGTCAACTAGACATGATACCTATTGCTGCCAGTAAAGGGTACAGGTGCTTGTGATACTACAGTCTCCTGTAGCAGCAATTGGCCTGAGCCTCTGGACCTCATAGAAAGCACTTAGGTGGGACTGCCAGCCTTAAAGGAATAGGAGTTTACCTTATGTATTATAATAACAAAGACAGCCTTCTCTGTTGCCAAGAGATGAACTCACAAGTCCAGGTCTGGGGGTCTTTCATTCAGTCTCTTCACATGCCCCCAGTCCGTTACCTTCTGATCTGTCTAGATGCAACCAAACCAAGCACCACTATACCTCCGGCCTCATTTTGGGGGGTATTGCATCTTTTAGCTCCAGTAAGGCATGGTGTCACAGAGTTTATATCCCAATCACAGCACAGGTATCTCCTCACTCATCTTGTGTATTGATCCTAATTCCTCTTTCTTTAAAATGTGTGTGATACTTGGCCTAGCTTATCTTTCATATACTACACTTACTATTTTCTGCTTTCCTATCCCTGATTTAAGATGCTTAACAACTTGGGTTTTTTTCCTTCCAAATCATAACTCATATCCCTTTGTGTTCCCATATTGATTGAGTCATAGGCCTTGATCCAACCCAGAAGTTTCATGCTGTTATTCTATTACATCTAATAGCAGTGTCCTCTCTGATGGACTGCAGACATGCTCTGAGACCTTGCCTCTTGTGAACTGATGTCTCAGATGAGGTTCTGCCTGTTCTCCCATGGGAATACATGTTACTTGCACAGGAACTTATCTGTGTGATCTCCCTATCTCCTGCTATTTCATTATCTCACCTTGACCTCCCTGGTGCTATTCCTGGACTGAAGTTTGCCAGATTTCAGATTAGGTCAGAGACGTTCTCTCTGGCACTGTGATTTGCAGCTCATCCCTTCTTCCACATGCAGACTGGCTAGTTTGTCATTGCGCTACGCTCTTTTCTGACCGAGTGTGGGAGTCTTATTTTCTGTTTCAAACTACTTTTCCTTTTCTCCTTGTCTGACAGTGGATTACTCCATCTTGTCAAATTCTAAGACCCAAATTATTTGACTTCAAAATATTCATTAATTACCTTTTCCCCTTATAGTTGGATCTGTTAGGATGCTTTCATCAGCAAACAATAAGCCTTGACTCAGCTAGTTAAATAAGGAGCAGTTATCATTTCACATGAGTCTGGAGGTAGGTAGCTCCATGTTTGTTTAATTGGGCAGTTCAGTAATGTCTTCAAGAAACCACATACTTTCCATCCATCTGTTCTGCTCCCTATAGCATCCATGTGGATTTGTCCTCAAGGTTGGTTCCTTTTATGATTACCACTAGGCTACTTCAGTTTCAGATGTCATAGTGACATCAAAGGCAGAAAGATAAGAATGTTAATTCTATTACATACATTTTCATCCATGAGGAAAACCATTCCCAGCAGTTTCTCAGAGGGTATCTATTATTGAAATGTTAGAATTGCTTCCTGTGCCCATGCCTAAAGCAATTATTGGTAAAGGAAAAGAAACAGTGATTGACTTTGATCAATCATAATTCAGTCAGTATGTCTAGGGAGGAAACGAGCCTCCCCAAAGCACATGAAAGTCCAATGAAGAATAAAACTTCTATTATCAAGAAGGAAGGGAAGTCATGCCTGTTGAGTAGGCAGCTGAGTAAGTCAGCCACATTTGTCATGCATGTACATGCTGTGGACGAGAACGAAAGCTATGCTCAGTCACTGTCCTACTGCTCAGGCATGGTGTTCCTCTTACCCCAGGGATTGCTCATGTGACTGTCGTTTGACACCACTCCATGATGCACTAGTAACCTTCCCCACTGACCTTCCCTCAAAGCCTATGCACTAAGACACAGGATGTTACTACTGATGGCAGAAGCAAGTTTTCTACTTTATTATAATAAATGTATCATCAAACACAGCAAAATGATTGTTCCCTTTCTTAAAGGTATGTCATTTCCGTATCATGATACAAAAAGAAGGATATTTAAAATTAAAGCTAGAGAAATGTCACATGTTACTTTGGTGGGTAAAGCAGGGAAGCAGAGAGGTGAGAAAATAATATTTTGGCTTTAGCTCCAGCTCCTGGTACCATGCTTGGGACTTAGAGAATGTTCAACAAATACTGTGGTAGCAAGAGATTAAGAAGGAAAGGAAGGGTATTTCACCAGAATTTCAGAGCAAGCTCTCATGTTATTTATATCAAAAGAACAATTAAATTAGCTAACCGAGATATGATTAGTTCTAAAGACTAACGTTATTCAAATTCACAAGTAGTCTTATACATAGAGTGTTTTAATTTTAATAGTGTATTCCTTATAATGAATTTGGGCACCTGTATTTAATCCTTAGACATTATTTTCTCTTTAGAAAGGAACCTATGAATCAGATGTTGAGCAAAGCATGGACTCAAATGATTCTGAAAGATCATTTGCTGCATGACCCTATAGGAGTATTATCTTACCCTCATGTCATAGGCAAGTATAAGTTGGAATATCTCAGCACAGGGAACAATAAATACCAACTTCAGAGTAAGAAGGCAATAAAAAGTGAGTGGAACTTGGGGATTTAACAATATGGCTGTATATTCAAAGTCAAAGCCTTATAGGTTGTTGCACAGTTTCTTATTTTTTTGTAATGAATGCTATATATAATAATTTATTTAATTCATTGACATTTTTGAAGTAAAGATTTACTACCTATATATACTAAAAGTTGAATGGCACAGGTTTGAACTGTATGAGTCCACTTACCTGCAGCTTTTTTCAATAAACGCTGTAAATGTATTTTCTCTTATAATTTTTTTTTTTTTTTTTTTGCATTCAAATATCAGCTTTATTGCTGGTAAAATCAATTGGAGCACAGGAAAAGTAACAGAAAAGAAACATGCTTCCAACTCCCTCCCCAAGTGATTTATTAGAGACAGAAAACTGGAGAACTCTAGATGTTCCTGATGCTTCCTTACCTTCTTCTTCTCCCCTGAGAAAATTATGCTTCTCTACTGGGTTTAACCACA
>PVKE010039686.1:0-14912 GCA_004027555.1 Craseonycteris thonglongyai
TTTTGTCCTTAGACTACTTCCAGAAGCCCTGTGATAGAGATGAACTGTTGGCATAAATTTGGGCTAATCTCTCTCTTCTCAGAACTCCTTAGTAACTTTCATATTCTGATACTTACCATATAGAGTGTTCTAGGTATTCTGACATTTACCTACTTTTATTGTGAAATTCATTTTTTCTTGTGAGAATTGAAATGTCAGCTCTCTATAGCCATTTTCTTTTATCTCAACCCCAAAGAAAGTATATGTGGGAGTGTCACAGCCTATCAGATCAGAGTTTTATACACCCTCCACTTGATTTTAGTTTTGGGAGACACTACTAGGATAGAGCAATGGGTAACCAAAATGGGAAAAAGAGATTGGAGAATTCTTCTGACGTTTTAATTGTCTTGTTGCCAATCTTAATGGAAAATAACAAGATAGAATGAGTCTTTTTTTAGCCCCCCCCCATTTTGTGTTTCTTCTTAGATAATCCTGTGGATTGATAAAAACATTTGTAGAATGTCATAGAGATCATCTAAGAATTCTGTAGGATTTAATTCATATTATCTTCACAAAACCTTTACAAATTAGGTACTGCTTGGCCCCGTCTTAGATTAAGTACCCTGTCTGTGTTCCCACAGCTAGTAAGTGCACAGCTGAAATTTGTCCATTATGAGTCTGCTTTGAGAGCTTTCGATCTTTTGACACTTTTATATGGCTTCCAATGGCTTGAGACTGTCATGCTAACAACAGAAATAACAATTAATAATTTTCTGCTGACATTTTTAAACCTGTTGTCTAATTTGATAATTACAACTCTCCAGTAAGGTACAATATGTCCTTTTCTAAATGAAAACAGTGAATACAGAGAAGTTAAATGATTGACTAAGTTTACATAATTTGCTATTAGTGTCTGAGACCAGAACTCAGATATCCAGACATACATTGTTACTTTTTTCCCCAGTAGACTATCTTAACTCATTAATTATTACTAAATGTACAGTGAAATAATTAAGTAAGGGGAAGCTGGGATGGCTCAGTGGGCTAAGTGCTCACTTTTCAGCCTTGGGGACTGAGGATCGAATCCCAGCCCTGGACTGTGCGGACCCATGTACTGAACTGTGGTGTGCTTCCCAATTCAGTTCTCACCCCCCAGTTTGGCCCCTGGATCAAGGGGGTGTACCTCCCATGCTGGAGGCTCCCAGCCCAGTTTCCACCTTGCGTGGCCCCTGCCCACCTGTGTGGAATGAAACAATGTCAAAAACTTATTAAGTTCAAATATGGAGACTGCTCTGGGCCCTACCCCTTCTCTCTGTCTCTGTCTCTCTCTGTCTCTGTCAAAAGCAATAAAATAAATCTAAAAAAGAAATAATTAAGTAAGAATAACTCTTACTAAGCTGAGTTGGGGAGCTGGGGTGTTCAACTCAATTCAATCATTCCAATTGGTTTTTTGAAACCCGACAATTAAGTTTATGAACTTGTCCTAGACAAAGTGCTAAATACTTTATTGCTGACTATCATCACCATGGTCACCTCTGAAGCACTCCCCTTGGGAAGCTATGCACTGACACCAGTAACTAGTCTACAATTCAAAGCAATTTTGGAACTCTTTTTCTGGAATGGCCATCAGAGCCGTCATTGTATTACCATTGATGTCCTGAATGTCATCAAAATGTCTTCCTTTCAGTATTTCCTTTATCTTTGTGTAAAGAAAAAAGTTATTGGGGCCAGATTAGGTGAGTAGGGAGAGTGCTGTAATACAGTCATTTGTTTACTGGCTAAAAACTTTCTGAGACGGTGCCATGTGTCAGGTCATTTGCAAGAACCATGAGTTGTTCATGTAAATTTCAGGTCATTTTCATCTAACTTTTTCCACAGCCTTTTCAGCACTTTCAAATAATTAACTTGGCTGACTATTTGTCCAGTTGGTACAAATTCATAAAGAATAACCCCTCTGATATGAAAAATGGTTAGCAACATCATTTTGACTCTTGATTTGTGCTGACAGAACTTTTTTGGTCATGGAGAATTGTCTGACTTCAACTGTGCCCTGGGAAGCTTTGTTTCCAGGTCATATTGATACACCCAAGTTTCATCACCCATAATAACACAGCCCAAAACATCGTCTTGCCTCTCCCACAGGTCTTAGTAAATTTCAACTCTCCTTTGCTTTTGTTCATCAGTGAGCTCCTTTGGGACCATTTTTGCACACACCTGTCTCATGCCAAGATGTTCAGTGAATATTTTCTTAACTGTTTCTTTATCCATGCTTACTTGGTCTGCTATGCATTGTCAGCTGACAATATTAAGTTAAATTTGATGAATTTTTGCAATGCTTTTGTCAGTTCTGCTTGTTGTTGGTTGCCGTGAACTCTCTTTATCAGTGATGTTTTTTCTCTCTTCAGAAAAACATTGAATCCATTTGTATACTGCCATTTTCTTCATGGCATTATCCCCATCAGCTTGGACTAACATCTCCAATTTCACTTCCACTCTTGCCAAGTTAACAAAAAATTTAATGTTTGTTCTTTGTTCTATTCAAGCTCTGATGTTCTTGCCATTGCCCGCAAAAACATGCAACAACAATAATGAATGCTACACAGCTGTGAGACACTGATATACCAAGGTTAGGAAACCTCACCGAGTTATTTGTACCGTGCTGCCCATGTAAGCACATGGTGGCAAGTTCGCGAACTTAAAGGTTAGACCTCATAGATACCATGTTTTTTGGTGGAAGCTGGCTATATAAATTGGGGAGGCAAGTTCTATACACCAACTCTTTGTTTGGAAAATGCTCCATCCTTCAGGTTATGGTTTCTCTTAGTTTTAAATACAAAATGTATTGTATTTGTATCAGACAATGTAGTGAAACCACATTTGGGTAGTTCTTAATGCCAAAGACACATTTATGGCCACTTGGGGGGGCTGGGTTATGAGGAAAAATGAGTCAGTATTGAAGAAGATATCATTCATTCACCTACTTGAGGTGATGAGTCATAAATTGGACTGGGATTTAAAGTATATGTATGAGACCTCATACAATTCATAAATTCAGAGAGGCAGGGGAATGCTAACAAGAATGCTTAACAGGATTTGCTATAATGGAATTTAGTGGACCTAACACATATATTAATAGCATAACTAATGAGAACCCTCATATTTCTCCCTCAAAATTACTTATAATTTTACTTGGCTTAGGGGATAGAAAGATATCAAAATGACTATAGGTTTCTACATCTATATCTATCATCTATATTTATCTATGTGTATACATTGATTCAGAACATTTGATATAGAAATTTAGAATGGAAAATTTAACCACAATGTACTGAATGTTGTTGTTCCTAGAGAAGACAAAATTCCTTAGATCATTTTTGGGGTGTAAACTTTGTGAACTGTAGAGTTTGGGGGCATATTTGAATAAATAGTTCAGAAAATTCCTTGGATGACCGTGCACAGCACAACATAGTCGTGCATCTATTGGATGGTTCAGAAGCATGCAGATGCTCAAGTGATGATTTGGAGGCCCATGAAAATATAGGGATATGCCAAACATTTCATAGGCTGCTTACAATGAAGTCAAGGGGTGGGAAAAAGAAGAAATCAAATTTCATAATGATGCTCAGATGACTGAGAAAATCCCACTAATGTGTGTGAAGGGTTTATTGAATTCAAACAAACAATTATTCATGCTTTTGTAGATATTGTGAAGAACTATAGAAGCAACAGGCTAATGTTGTTAGTGATGGGGAAGGGGAGTGCATTCAATCACTGCACATCACCTGCAAACTCCTCTCTTGGAGGGTTTGGATAGGAAACAGCAAATCTCCAGAAATTAGCATGGCAAAAGGAAATTGTGCAGAGTATTATTGTCAAAGATGTTGGATCCACAAAGATCCACTCCTCCCATCCTGACCTTTTAAAACAGTACAACACAGTCTCATAAATTCAATTAGACAATGGTTTTGTCATATCACCTCACTAGAACATAGAAAACAACATACTGGTTTTACTCTCATCTCTGAATATAAATCTCAAGGTACATTTAATGGACAAATCAAGATGAATATTTTGCATATTCAGGGGATTATTGAACTGCTGCCATTTATTCTTTTTATATATAATCACTACTTTCTTTCAACAAGTATACTTAGAAGTGAGGTTAGTTGGATACATGGTCTCAGACTGAGCAGGTTAATTATTTGGGAATAATTTAAGCCAGGGATCCCCAACACTTGTTAGGAATGGGGCTGCAGTACAGCAGGTAGTGAGTGGTCATGAGGGAGTGAAGGTTCATTTGCATTTGTAGCCGCTTCCCATTGCTCACATGACCGCCAGAGCTCCACCTCCTGTCAGATCAGCAGCAGCATTATGTTCTCACAGGAACACGAGAACTAGTGAACTGTGTATGTGAGGGATCTAAGTTGCAGGATCCTTATGAGAATCTAATGCCTGGTGGTCTGAGGTAGAGCTGAGGCAGTGATGCTAGTGTTGGGGAATGGCTGCAAAGACAGATTAACATTAGCAGAGAGGTTTGACTGCACAGAGACCATAATAAATCATTTTCAAACTGATATCAAAACCCTATGAGTGAGTGGCAAGTGACAATTAAGCTGCATCTGGTGGCAGGGTTTATAGTGAAAAATGAGTTGATGTACTTCTATTATACAGCTGTGTGTAGTGACAGGCTTTAAGTCAGAATCCAACACTTGTTTTAGTCTGCACATGGCCTGCCTATTATTATATTTCCCACTTCCATCTGTGCCTCTTTACTTACTGCACTGAGCACTGGTCGCAGTCACAGTTTTGGTAAACCCACAAGCTAACACTAGCCAAAATGAGAAAAAACAAATGCCACTAGAGAGTTTATTTGAAAAGGGGAAAGACCCAATGATGAGAAAGCAGAAAACTGTAAGACTGCCAATAAAAAGAAAGCTCCATTTAAAAGAAAATGCCAAGAGTCCTACTTAAATCACGGGTTCATTTTTAACAAATGTTTCACATTCTCCAAACTCATTTTGTATAATATGTGGTGACCAGCGATCCAATGAAGCCATCAACCTTCAAAACTGCCTCATCACATGGAGACCAAGCACCCTGTATTAAAAGACAAGCCTTTGGAATTCTTAAAAAAAAAAAATAGAATTCTGGGATGGCTAAATGGGTTAAGTGCTCACCTTGCAACCCCAGGGTCTGAGAATTTAGTCCCAGCCCCAGCCTGTGCAGACTGACATGCTGAATTGGAGTGTGTTTCCCATGTGAGAGGCCCCCAGTTTGGTTCTTGCTGTGGCAAGCTTCCCATGTAGGAGCTGGAGTTCAACCCCCAGCTCATGAGTTTATGGTTCCCATATGGGAGGCCCTCAGCCTGGTTCCTGCCCTGCGTGGCCCCTGCCCACCTGTGTGGATGAAACTGTGTTGAAAACTGTTGAAGTACAACTATGAAGACTGCTCTGGGCCCTCCCTCTTCTCTCTGTCTGTCTCTGTGTCTCCTGTCTCTGTCTCTCTGTCAAAATAATGAAATACATCTTTAAAAAATAAAAATGTGACCACAAAGAATGCGTCTACTGATGTTGACAACAAGGCAACAATGCTTGTTTTGTGGGATATATTTTTCAGGAGGATACGCATGAGGATGTTATGTGCACTTTTGTTTCCAACCAACTCCTCAGCTGCAGAACTATTCAAGGCTTTGAATGATTACCTATCAGGAAAACCAAATTGGTCATTTTGTGTCAGTATATGCACAGATAGAGTGGCTGCCATGAATAGACTACTCTCTGGTTTTACTACTTGGGTCAAAAAGGCCACTTCTGAATGAGTCTACCCACTGAGTCATCCACAGAGAAATGCTGGCTAGCCGAAATATGTCACCTGAATGCTTTGCAGGATGTTATTAAAATTTTCAACCACATTGAAGTACACGCCCTTAACTCACGTTCATGCAGCTGTATGAGGAAATGGACGCAGAGCACACACGACTTCTCTTATACACAGAAGTGAAAGGGCTTTCCAGAGGTCGATCCCTGGCCAGAGTTTCTGAGATATGAGATCTGCTGCAGAAATTTCCTTTAGAAAAACAGTCACCACTGGAAGCACATTTCAGTGTCACTGAATGGGTTGCAAAACTTGCTTACTTTTGTGACATATTCAACCTGCTCAATGAACTCAATCTGTCATTTCAGGGGAGAATGACAACTGTGTTCAAGTGGCAGATATGGCGGCTGCATTCAAAGCCAAACTGGAATTATGGGAGTGACAAGTGAACATTGGGATTTTCTATGTTTCAAACATTAGCAGATATTTTGAAAGAGACTGAGCCAGGGCCTTCTTTCTCCCAGCTGGTACACAATCACCTATCTCAGCTTGCAAAAGAGTTTGTGCATTACTCCCCAACCACAAAGACCCCGAACTGGGAAGGAACGGATCCATGACCCATTTCCAAATAAGCCAGGTGAATCAACGTTGTTGGTACTAGAAGAGGATTAACTGCTGGAGATTGCAAGTGACAGTGGCCTTAAAAGTATGTTTGAGACAACTTCAAATCTCTATGTTAAGAATTAAAGTCAACGTGGAATATCCAAGATTGCCACAAAAGCACTGAAAAGCCTGCTTCTATTTCCAACATCCTGTCTTTGTGAAGCAGGGTTTTCTGCAGTAACAGCAGCCAAAATGAGATTGCAGAGTAGATGTACTTTGGGTGTCGCTGTCTCCCATCACCCCCAGAAGGGACCATCTAGTTGCAGGAAAACAAGCTCAGGGCTCCCAATGACTCTGTATTATCATGAGTTGTTTACTTATTTTGTTATATATTACAATGTAATAAATAATATTAGAAATAAGGTGCACAACAAATGTCATGTGCTGGAATCATCCTGAAACAATCTCTCCCCCTCCCCAGTCTGTGAAAAATTGTCTTCCGTAAAACTGGTCCTTCGTGCCAGAAAGGTTGGGAACCACTGCTTTAAGTCCTTTTTTTTTTTTTCTTTCTGTTTTAATTGTTAATTTATTCTCTTCTAATTCCACATATAAGCGAGATTATATGGTATTTGCCTTTCTTGGTCTGACTTATTTTGCTTAGCATATCTTCTAGTTTTATCCATGTTGTTGCAAAAGGTACAATTTTATTCTTCATGGCCACACAATACTTTGTTGTTTAAATGTACCACAACTTCTTTATCCAATTGTTTATTGATGGGTATTTAGGTTTTTTCCATATCTTGGCTATTGTGAATGATGCTTCAATGAACATAAGGGTGCATATATTTTTTTCAAATTAGTGTTTTGGAATTCTTTGGGTAAATGCCAGGGGTGGAAGTACTAGATCATAAAGTAGTTCCATTTTTAATCCTTTGAGGAAGCTCCAGTTTTCCATAGTGGCTGCACCAATTTGTAATCCCACCAACAGTGTCACAGGGTTTTCTTTTCTCCACATCCTCGCCAACACTTGTTGGTCAATTTATTGATAGCCATTTTGACAGGAGTGAGGTGGTATCTCATTGTGGTTTTTATTTCCTTTCTCTGATCATTAGTGATGTTAAGCATCTTTTCTTGTGTCTATTGTCCATCTGAATGTCCTCTGTAGAAATACTATTCAGGTGTTCTGCCTATTTTTAATTGGTTTATTTATTTTTTTATTGTTGAGTTGTATTAGTTTCTTGTAAATTTGGGATATTAACCCTTTATTAGATGCATCATTGGTGAATATCTTCTCCCATTTTGTAGGATGTGTTTTCATTTTATTGATGGTTTTTTTTGTTGTAAAAATTTTTTTAGTCTGATGTAGTTCCATTTGTTTATTTTTTCTTTTGATTCCTTTGCCTGAGGAGATATATCATTGAAGAGCTAAGGGCAATGTCTGAGATGTTACTTTCTATATTTTCTTCTAGGAATTTTATGGTTTCAGGTCTTATATGTAAGTCTTTAATCCATTTTGAGCTTATTTTTGTATATGGTGTAAAAAGGTGATCCTATTTTCTTTTCTTCTTCTTTTTTTTTTTCTTCTTGCATGTATCAGTCCAGTTCTTCCAGCAGTATTTGTTGAATAAACTGTCTTTACCCCAATATAAATTCTTGCTTCTTTTGTCATGGATTAAGTGACCATATAAATCTGGTTTTATTTCTGGGCTTTCTATTTGTTCTATTGATCTGTTTGTTTTTATGCCAATACCATGCATGCTGTTTTACTACCTGTGGACTTGTAGTATAATTTGATATCTGGTACCATGATTCCTTCAATTTTATTTCTCTTTCTCAGGGTTGCTGTGGCTATTCTAGGTCTTTTATAGTTCCATATAAAATTTAGGATTATTTCTTCAAGTACTGTAAAGAATATCACTGATATTTTGATAGGAATTTTATTAAATCTATAGATTCCTTTGGGCTATATGGCCATTTTAACTATTTTAATTCCTCCTATCCATGAGCATGGTATATGTTTGAATTTATTTGTGTCCTCCTTGATTTCTTTCTTCAATGTCTTATTTTCTGAGTTTAGGTCTTCTGCAAACTTAGTTAAATTTATTTCAAGGTATTTTATTTTATTGATGCAATTGTAAATGGGATTGTTTTTCTTAATTTCTCTGTCTGCTAGTTTGTTATTGTTATATAAGAATGAAACCAATTCCTGGATATTAATTTTGTATCCTGCGACTTTACTAAATACCCTGATTAGTTCCAGTAATTTTAGGGTCGAATCTTTTGCCTTCTCTGTATATAGTATCATGCCATCTGCAAATAATGATAGCTTTACTTCTTCTTTTCCTATTTGGATGTTTTTTATTTGTTTTTCATGTCTGGCTAAGACTACAGTACTATAATGAATGAGTGGTGACAGTGATCATCCTTGTCTTGTTCCTGATTTTAAGGGGAATACATTTAGTTTTTCCCCATTGAGTATGATGTCAGTGGGCTTATCATATATAGCCTTTATTATATTGAGATATATTCCTTCTGTTCCCACTTGGTTGAGAGCTTTTATTATAAATGGCTGTTGGGTTTTGTTGAATGCTTTTTACTGCATCTATTGAAATTACTATATGATTTTTATTTTTCATTTTGTTTATGTATCATGTTGCTTTATTTACATATATTGAACAAAACTTGCATCCCAGAAATGAATCCCACCTGAACGTGGTGACTTAGTGTGGGTCTGTTTGGGTTAATCTTGATTGGAACACTCTTTACCTCTGGGATTTGTTTGTCTCTTTATTTTGGCATGTTAGGAAAGTTTTTAGTCATTATCTCTTTTAGTAGGTTCTCAATCCCTTGCTCTCTCTTCCCTTTCTGGTGTCCCTATGATCTGAATATTATTACACTTGATGTTTTCCTGGAGGTCTTTCAGGCTTTCTTTGTTTTTTAATTCTTTAATTTCCTTTTCTTTTTTTTCTTCTTTTTTTTCAGTTGGATATTTTCTGCTACTTTATCTTCCAAATTGTGGAGTTGATTGGTTGATTGTTTTCTTCATCTAACCTGCTGTTGATTCCTTCTAGTATAGTCTTCATTTCAGTTATTGTATTCTTTATTTCTGATTGGTTTTCTTTATGCTTTTGATGTCCTTCTTTATGGTTGCTATATCTTTGTTGACATTTTCACTAATTCTTTAAGCATTCTTATAACCTGTATTCTAGACTCTTGCTCTGGTAGGTTGATCATCTTTATTTCATTAGGCTCTATTTCTTTTTTTTTTTTAAGTTTTTATTTATTTATTTAATTAATTTTTTGACAGAGAGAGAGAGATACAGAGACAGAGAGAGAGAGAACTGAACTGGGGGAACTCCCCAGTTCAGCACATGGTTCCCCACGGGCCGGGGCCGGGATTCGATCCTCAGTCCCCGGCGCTGCAAAGTGAGCGCTTAACCCACTGAGCCATCCCGGCTTCCCCTAGGCTCTATTTCTGAAGGTTTCTTTTGTTTCTTTATTTTGAACATGTTTCTGTTTCCTCATTCTGAATTCCTCTGTGTTTCTATGTAATATGTTTATGTCTTATGACTCTAAGTCCTTCTTTGGAGGCCTTATGTAGTATGTGTCCGTGTGATCCAATGGTGCAATCTCACTAATTTCCTGTGCCTGTATCTAGGATTGTCCCTTGAGTGTTGTGTGTGTACTTCAGTTATAGTTGAACAGTACACCACTCACAGTACACTGTTAACTGACTGGGGTGGTGGTGGTGGTGGCAGAGCAGCATGGGAAGCTCCCCAGTCTGCCTCTGGCAGCTGCTCCTTCTGAAATCTTCAGTCAAGTTTTTCCCCGTTGGTAGGGTGGGCTCGATCACTCACTTACCTAACATGCCTTTGTGTTGACAGAGAAAATCTGTAGGGGGCCTGTGTTCACTTTGAAAAAGTGAAAAAACAAACACAAACAGTCACATATACTGGAAACAATCCCCGAGAGCCCCGTGGTCCCCACTAGCAGCACATTGTTTGATGCTGCGGGGGCCGAGGGGGTGGCAGGGCAGTGCTGAGAGTCCCCCAGGCAGCCTCAGACCAACTGCTTGTGCAAAAGATCACAGTCTTCCCGGCTAGCAGGGCACAGCTGATTGCTTGGCTGCCAAAAGCTTTCCCATTTAGGCAGGGCAGCACTTCACGTTGCTTGTGCAGACTTTGAAAGAAAAAACAATTAATAATAATAATAAAATAAAATAAGTAGAAATAAAGATAAAAATAAAGTAAAAATTTTTAGTGAATATATACAATTTTTAATTAAATATTAAGGAATGAAATACATATAAAACATATCATGAAAAGAGTTAAGAAATGGAAAAGATAAAAAGGAAGACAAGGAAAATAGAATATGGTAAAGTTGAAAAGAAAATAAAAAAAGAATAATATCTCATGTAAGCCCCGTGGTAGAAGAGGAAGGAAGAGAAAAAAGAAAAGTAGAATTAAAAAGAATAAATAAAATAAATTTGTATTTCCCTTTTCTCCTCTCTGTTGTGGTGAGCCCTGCGGTCCGGCATTCGCAGCGTTCCTTTAGTTGCCCGGGAGGAGTCGCAGAGTGGCACCAAAAGCTCTCCAGGGGTCGCAGACGGCTGTTCCTACAAAAGTCTGCAAGTGTCCGATGGCTTGGCCAACAGGAGTTGCACAGGGCAAATCTGCAGTGTGCCTGGGCACACTTTGAAAGAGGAAGAAGAAGAAAAAACTAGAGAGAATGATAATATTAATAAAAAAAGTACAATAAAGTAAAAAATAAAGATAAAATAAAACTACTAAAAAATATTAAAACAAATAAAAATTGAGAAAGAGTAATGAAAGGTGCAGAAAGGGAACAAAAGAAAAAAAACTCAAATTAAAAAAAAAATAAATTAAATGAGTCAGTAAGTAGTTTCTTGAGAGACCAGTGCTTTTTCCAGCTTTGCGGATGGAGTGGCAAAGTATCACTGGCCTCTCCTTGGAGAGCAGCAGAGAGCTTTTCCGGCCTACGATAAATGAAAAAAGACAGCCTGGAAGATCCTTGAAGGAAGAACACACTGAAGTTCTGGCTTAGTGAGCAGAGTTTATTAGAAACGGCCGGAAAACGGCTGGGCTGACTCTGAAAGATGGAGTCAGCGACTTCTGGGGGTGGGGAGAGCATTTTTATAGGCGGCACCAGGAGAGCCAGAAAGGGGCGTGGGGGAGGGGGTATAAGGAAGTACCCGCATCTAGGCTGGGTGAGTTTCTTGAATAATCTGGTGCCAAATCCCAACCGGCTGAGGGTGGGGCTGACTGTCCCCCACAGGCTTTAACAATGGAAAGATTCTTCAGGGAGGCACCTGGGGCTGCTGCTTTGTCCTCATGTTGATTGTTTTTCTCCTCCCACCATCACGCCCCCCTTTAGCCCTAACCCAGCATCACCCCTGCCCCCCAGGCCAGCAGGGCAGAGCTGATTGCTGCTGCAGTGAGTGCCCCACTGGGTGGGCAGGGCAAAACCCAGTTGGGAAAATTTCTTCTGAGTTCTGCACTCTTTCCAGGCCTGCCAGCAGGTTCTGATTCTCTGCCCACCATTCAGGATCCTGTAACACGAGTTTTGAAGGTAGGAGGGTGGGGACTGGGCACTTTGCAGCCCAGAGCCCACTGGGATGTGTTAGTTTAAGCTGTGTTGGGCGGGGTTTTTAGCACACAGTACGCAAGCGCAGGTTATGTAGGCATTGACCCTTCTGGGGAGGGTTTAACACAGACAAAATGGTGTCCTTCCATGGGCCACACAGGGAGCAAACTCCGCCCTGGAACAACGGGTTCCTCCAACCCTTCCCCTGAACCCCCCTTCCCCACCACTACCCTGCATCTCTCCGGTGCCTCCAGAGATACTGGCCTCCACTGCACACTGGTGAGTGCAAACGGGTTGGGCTTGTGTGCACCCCCCAGGAAAGCGTCTGCATTTCCAGCGAACTCCTGTTCCACTGGTACAGACACAATTCTCACTAATTTTTCCTGCCAGATGTGACAAGATTTTTTCTCTCCTGCATAGGGCTCCCTAGGCTGAAAAGCCCGGTGCAGGGCTATACCCCTCACCCTTCTGTGGGAGCCTCAGCCCCCAAGGTGCCCCTCCCTGAATGTTTTCCCATTCTGTGGTTTCGGGGTCACCCTGTTTTGCAACATTGCTCTTCCTACTGGTCTCAACAAGGCTTTCCTTATATCCTTAGCTGTCGAGCTTCTGTTCAGTCCATTTTCTGATGCTTCCCAAGGTTGTTACACTGTCTATCCGCAAAATGATGTGATCGGGAGGCTGCAGACACAGCATCCACTTAATCCATCATCTTCCCCACTCCTGCTTTAAATCTTTACATACGGTAGGTATATGTATAATACCTATGTTTGGGGGTAAAAAAAAAACTGGCGTATTCTCAAAAAGGGTGGTGAAGACATCCTGACTGGGTGAGCAACACCCAACATCTCCAAACGAACACACTCCACTCAGCAAAATGGCAGTTCTGCAGAAAACAGTTCCACCTTCCTTAGAAAGTAGTATGGTGACTATGATGGTAGTAGCCTGACCAGGTGTACCATTTCAAATGGGACAGAACAAACCCATAATGTCCTGTTTGCAATGTTACATGTAGTCAGCCTACTGATGTACTGATTCAGCCCAGTGAGATGAGGCTGACCACATGCATGGCTTTAAATGGACAGTCCTGTTTTTGTTTGTTTCTGTGCTGTTTAAAATGGTATATCTGCTCAGCCAAATTCGTGGTCACTCTAGCATGTCTCTTGAAGGTGCTTACTTTCCCTCTTCTAAAAAGGTTATAAAAGGCTTTAACCACATACAGTACTTTTTCTGAGAGGTGTTCTGATAAGTCCAAACGTTTGTTAGCTAATGCATTATTTAGCGAGTGATGGTTTAGCTTTCCTTAGAGTAACAAAGCAACTTTCTAACCGACCCGCTTCTTAAAAGGGCTTCACTTACAGCTTCTGTCTTTATGTAATGTTTAAAATTTTCCATCTTCAAATACACTTTGCAGCTTATCATTTGATGCACAGGTACATGAGGGCTGTTATTTCCAAATTACACATGTAGAGAATGAGGCTCAGAGCTGGACACTCCAAGGTGTGGGAAGCTGGAGAGGAATAAGGAGGAATGAAGCCGTCTGGGATCCTCTTAAGCACTAGCGAGTCATCTTGTACATGAGCAAAATGCTTTGTTCTATCTGCAAACATTGAAGAAATGCTCAGAAACTGTAGAAATTGACAAGTGAACATTCAAAGCAGAAAGAGGCGAGGTGGGGGTGTATTTTGGAGCTCCCTGAGTGCTGGGATCATTAGAAGGAAACCCCGGTAAAAGACTTGAGCTGCTTAGGGTATCTTCCATACAAGGGCGTGCACTCAGATGGCATGCCTCAGACGCGACAGAAGCAGATTGTGCTTTGTGCTGCCAACTTCATGTGGCTACAAAGCACGGGGCAACACTGGCCAGGGGTTGGGAGCAAAGCGGCCTTGTTGAAATAGTCAGAAGTGGAGTCTAAGGAGAGACACGAGTACTAAGAACTTGTTGGAAAGACAGGCCGCCATGAGAATATGACTGAGCGGATTCCCGGTCAGTTGTGACAGCTCCTAATAGCGCCTTCGGTGTCTTAGCCCTGGCTGTGTGGCTGAGTGCTGTTCCTTTCTCCGTAGCTGACCCAGTCCCAACTGCAAGGCTCAAGCCTTAGTGAGAAAGAAAGATAAAGTGTCCTAAATGTGCTCCCCCCTTGATGAGTTGTACGTGAGGAGTGGGGACTAGGCACTCAAGGATCCCAGGGCATTTTACTCTGCATTATTTAAAAATAATTTTCTTAGGTAAGGTGGTAAGCTCTCTGATAGAAAGAATAGCATTGAGCTGTGAAATTCAAAAAAAATCACATGGCACAGAGCAGGTATTATGTTACAATATGGTTATGTAAAAGAAAAAATAATCGGGGGGAAGCTAGGATGGCTCAGTGGGTTAAGCGCTCACTTTGCAGCACCACGGACCGAGGATTGAATCCCGACCGTGGCACATGCAAATCCATATGCTGAACTGGGGTGTGCTTCCCATGCTTGAGGCACCAGTTTAGTTCTTGCCCCTCAGTTCACCCCTGGATTGAAGGGGTGTGACTCCCATGCGGGAGGCCTTGGCCCACTTCCTGCCCAGCATGGCCCCCGCCCACCTGTGTGGAATGAAACCACGCTGAAAACTGATGATGTACAACTGTGGAGACTGCTCTGGGTTCTCCCTCTTCTCTTTCTCTCTCTCTCTCTCTCTCTCTCTCTCTCTCTCTCTCTCTCTCTGCCTCTCTTTGTCTCTGTCAAAACTAATAAATCTTTTTTAAAAATCCATACAGCTGGATTTTCTGAGATAGTTATAATTTCAAGTCTCTGCCCTGTTTTATTTGATATCAAATGTTCAAAAAAGGCCATCATGTGGGTGATCTTAAAATAAGTACTATTGATAGAACACCTACCTACTATTCACCAGGTGTGCTGCCAAGGGCTAATAACCCAGAT
>PVKE010039687.1:0-14913 GCA_004027555.1 Craseonycteris thonglongyai
TTACTTTTTGGTTTATGTTTGGTTTATAGTGAAGGGAAAAGTAAAATATATAACAAGTACAGAAAGGACAAGAGAGTGATAATTGGAACAATACTGTTGTAAATTTTTCATACTATGTATGAGTTAATAGAATATTTCTGAAAGAAATAATATTAAAAGTATTTGATTTACCCAAATGCCAAACAAACAAACAAAAAAATAAATAAATAAAGTGTGGTTTTGCTGTTGATCTACTAGTGGGGTAACTTTTGCAATTCCTTTAGTCAAAGAATAAGAAAGCAACATCAAAAATTGTTTCTTTCATTAGGTATTAATCTTTTCCTTCACACACCTTCTTAATTCTTACAAGCCTAAGAAAGTCTCCAATAGACGATGAGTTATATAAATGCAATAAGAATTTGTCTTGGGTAGTATCATCAGTGTTTAGAACAGTGCCTAGACTAAAGCAAGTGCTCAATCAATTTTATTCAGTTGCATACTAACATCCACTTTCTTGACTTCTGAGCCACCATCCACATTCTTACTCTATCCCTAAATCTCAATTCCCCATCTTTTAACAAAGTCCTGAGCCACTCAATAGTTCTTATAGTTAAAATAAAGGTAACTATAAGAGAGGGAAAAGTCAATGACATTTCAACCATCATGAAAATTGTTCACTGTTTTGAGTACAAGGAAAGTTTAAACTCATTCCAAAATCATAAGACTGGACACATACCAATGAATGGGGATCTGAGCCTTTTTGGATTCTCGTGGAAATTTTCCATATTATCTTGTAAATCCTGTCCACATGATGGGTCATTCCAACATAAGTTCCTAGAAGTCTTTTATTTTCTTAATGATGGGGTATAAAGTAGATGCTGTCATTTATGTCTTAAAGAAAAAGAGATCAAAATGAATTTATGGGCATATGCTTCAGCAATTTCAAAAGATTTTGTCATAATTTATGACAAGGACAATACTGGTGGTATGCTGATCTATAGAACTTTGAGATAGCAGTGTTACTAAGTTAAGGACACAATAAATCAAAGAAGCTTCTCCCTCCCCTTTAGATACAAGAAAATAATTAGTCATCACTAGTCTATATTAAGGTAAAAAATAAACATATATTTAACTTCTCCATGTTTTTATGACTCATCTTGTTTTTTTCTTTCTTTTTTTCTGTAATAGAAAGTGGGGTCATAGTTAAGCTAGGAAGACCATTGACATTACAACCATTTTCTATAGTAGCAATAACAAGATGTCCAGTGCAGGATAGTATCCACCCTAAAAGTGGAGAGTTGCTGAAATTCACCTCAGTGAAACTGTAAATTAACAGTTGTTTTAAACCCCCATACTAGAGCAAATTTTTGCTATTCTAATTTTTCCCAAGAATTTATTTTCAGAGTTATTCATGCTTTATCTTTTGTTTTCTTCCTTTTTAATTCTGTGCAGAATAGATTTTGTATGTAGCAATCATCAACAGAAGACCTGTTAGTACATAGATGCCATACTTTCAACTGAAGGCATACACTTTATTAATTTGAGTATGTTCAGCAATAACAAAGTCTCATAATGAATGCTCATGAAGTCATAAAGCTGGAAAGAATTAAGGAATGTGGAAAAAATATTTTTAAATAATTTAATAAAATCAAGTGTTTCTAAAAAAATTATTTCAAACAACTTAAAATAGAGGGAGTATCTGGCTATAATTTTTATTTAGATAAATAAGATTAGAAGAATTGAAAATGGATAAATAATCTCTCTGAAGTTGGGTGGCTACTATTTTATATAAAGTATTTTAATTACTTTACATTCATTAGCTCATTCATTCAGTTTTGAATTCCTCAGATGTCTGGGCTCTTAAACTTTAAGTCGTTGACATAGAGGTGGCAACTCCTGAAAACATCCCATCTGCTTCCAATAAGAAATTTGATATTCTTTAGGATTTATGGGTGGTAGGAGGAGGTTGCCTAAAGTGAGGTTTCAGAAATGGTTGGAAAATTCTTGTAGATGAAACCTGTATTTCTTTGACTGCATGCAGTTCTACATTTATATCTAGAATCTAAACAATAAACAGAGCAGTTTCTTTGCCCAAAGATAGCCAAATTACAAATCTCTGATGAAACCAGTGTGCATACTTATATTCAAATCTTTTGCGGCGCAGGGGAGGTGTGGGGGAAAGAAAACATCTGATGAAAGGTTGAAAATACTTTTAGTTACATACTCATTTGTATTCACACATTTCCAGAAGTAATTAATTATAGTAATAATATAGACCGTTGTGACTGCCCTTTGACTCTTTTCTCTCATCCTTTTCCCAGGGTCTGAAATGGTTCTACCTGGTCCCAGCTGAGAAATGATCCAGAAGCTGTGCTATGTGAAGATGCAACAGCTACCTTAAAAACAAAAGAGAAGAGCCAAAAGACTCACAGACCCTGGCCTTTACACTATAGTGGCACTAAACCTAGGCCAGGAGTCACTCTCTCCAAACTTCTTAATACATTTTTAAAAATCATCTAGTTGTTTAAGCCATATATCTGTTGAGTTTTCTATTATTAGAGGCAGCAAAATACATTTCTATCTGGACACACCCAGACCCAGCTTAGTCTGACATTCTCAAAACCATGTTAGATTTGAACCTCTTTAGGCTTTAGAGTGGTGGATTTGACTAGAAGTCCAGCAGCACAAGGTGTGCCATGAAAACAGGGGATGGTCCACCTCCTCTTCTCCGCAGCACTTTTCTTTTCTCTTTTTTTTGCTTGTGTGTTTTATTCCACCCTCTAACACAAATCTAGTAAAATCTAGTAATTCAACATACCTCCTCCAAAATTTTGGTTTTAAAAACTCCTTCCCTGAATGTTACCCTCACCTTTCTCACTCACTCACTCTGAGGCCTCCCACTGCAATAATTTTCTACTTCAGTGATCCCTCCTCTTTTTCAGTGTTCATTTATCCTGCAACACATGTGCTGTCTCTGACCCTTCTTGTCTTCACTTCTCTTTTTTACTCGATTTAGATTCCATTGTGTATCACTGCAAACACCCTCAACTCCCTTCTTCCTCTGTCTTCTTCATCACACTCTTTGGGTTAAAATAAAGCAAATCAAAGCAAAACAACAGAAAGAAAAACAAAAAACAACCTTACTTAAACCCAGCTCTCCTCCATCACTCTGCCTGAAGCTGCTGTATAACATCCCACCAACAGGACCTATTTTAAAATCATGACCCTAAATCCTAAATCCCAAAATGACTGCCCAATAGTTTAAATGATTTGTTTTGTCACTTGCTTTCTTGATCTTTGACTTAACATTTAAGGGAGAGGGCACCAGCATTTTGGACACACTCAATAGTTTGGTGGTTACCTGGAGAAGGGGGAGAAGGGGGGAGGGAGAGTTGTGGGGGGAGGTGGGAGTGGGCACCAGATACATGGTGATGGAAGGGGAACTGATTCTGGGAGGTGGGCACATAATGCAATGCATGGGTGATGTGATGTGGACTTGTACCTCTGGAAACTACCTAATTGTTACCAACCAATGTCACCCCATTAAATTTAACAATAAAATATAATTAAAAAAATATATATTGTCTTCTGTTGTCTCCAACTTCCCCTTGTTTCTATCACCCTGCCTCAGGCATTAGTGTCTCCTACTTTACTGAGAAAAGTAACCCTCTGGCATTCCCATGGCTCACCTAGATGTTTACACATTTCTCAGGCCCTTTAAGCGTATTTCCTGATATTATAGAAGATTCTTCTCTGCACCTAAAAAAGGTGAGAACTTCCTTCGTTTGTTCTCCGTATTCATCTCTCCTCGGGGACATTTCTTTGCCAACCTTTCCAGCTTTTGTGTATCACCAATCTCTTTCTACTGAATCATTTTTATATGTTAGCATCATTCTTTGAAAACCCTTTATTTAAATATTGAAGTATTTCCCTATCTGTCTGTTGTATTTTAAGCAAAATTTCTCATGAAACCTCTGAACATGCTGTCAGAACTTTAGTCATCCACCACTCATTCAGTCTTCCACGTATTCCAGTCTAGCTTCTGCTACCACCATTCTACTGAAACTGCTCTGGTCATGGGCCCTAGTGGCCTCCATGTTGCTACACCTATGTTGCTAGAATGTTCAGAAGCACTGAAAACAGTTGATTACTCCCTCTTTCATGAAACACTCTACTCTCAGTTTTGTTCATATCACACTGTTCTCTCTCTCTCTCTCTCTCTCTCTCTCTCTCTCTCTCTCTCTCTCTCTTACTGGTCACTTCTTCACAGTCTCCTTAGTTCAAATCACATTTGTTTATTTGATCTCTGATGTTGAAGAGCCTCAGGTTTTAGTCTTCAGCCTCCTTTCCTATTTATACTTCTTCACTAAAGAATTGTATCTATGCTTGTGGCTTTAAATACTATTCTTATGCTGCTTATTTTCAAACATTTATCTCCAACCATGACCTTCCTTGAGCTCCCGATATTTATGGTCAACTTCTTATATGACAGCTCCACTCCATTTGGATATATAATAAGAATAACAAACTCTTAATATGTGCAAAATGTATCTCCCACTACAACGTGCACCATATTTCTAGTTTCCTTGGCTTCTCTTTTTGATAAAGGATACCATCCTTATCCACATGTTCAAATCAGACATGTAAGGATCATACTGGATTTTTCTCTTTTCTTCAACCCCCATAATACCAAGTTCTCTGAGGGGCTACTTCCAAAATTACATCAAAGCCACCAGTTTTTCTCTATCATTATTGATATTTTAAAAATATAAGCCATAATCCTTTTTCACTTAGACAATTGCAATAACTTTCTCACTCTTTTTAACCCTTCCTTGTGGTATTCTAAACCCCACAAAGCATCCAGAGAGACTCCCTTGATACGCACATTGGATCTTTTCCACTAAAAGTCAGTCATTTCCTTGGCCCACATGCTCCCGCCTGTCTTGATCGCCCTGCCTTCACAGCATCTTTCCTACCACTCCTCACTTTCCTCCAGGAACCAAGCCCTTTTTCTAACCCTAAACTTTATAATATGTTGTTCTCCTCTCTACCTAGAATGTGTTTTCCTCCACTTCTTCACATAGCTGACACATTCTTGTCTCTTTTTTTTTTTCTTGTTAAATATATTGGGGTGATATTGGTTGGTAAAAATTACATTGTTTCCAGGTGTACATTACATTGTCTATGTATTGCATTATGTCCACATCACCCAGAGTCAGCTCTTTTTCTATCACCATAAATTTGATGTCCCCTCCCTACTCCTCTCCTCCACTGCTCTCCCATTCACCTTCCCCTTTACCCTCAGGTAACCACTAAACTATTGACTGTGTCCATGAGTTTTTGTTTCTTTGGGAGCAGTGTGGCAACATGCCATGGAGGGTGATCTGAAGACCTACCTGGTGATCAACCCAGAGACTGACCCAGAGACCAGCAGAGGAGAGACTGAGGTAGGAACATGGGGGTGCAGGTTAAGGTGCAAAATGACTTGGGGTGGGGCGTTGGACAGAGGGAGAGGTGTGGGCATTCTTATCTTTAGTTTCCATTCTAATTCACCTCCTCAGAGAAATTTCCCTGCTTGTGGCATCTAAAATAGTCTCCCCCAATGCTTCTCTATCTCATCAATGTGTTTGTTGTTTGCAAAGGACCGCTTGTTGGTAAGTATTCTTTTTGCTTACTTATTTATAATCTACCTCCTGCACTGGAATACACGTTCTGTATCCCAATTTTACTTCTGTAATCCCAGTGACTAGCACAATAGGAAATCAAAAATTTATGTTCACAAATGAATACAACTCTCTGAAGACTGGCTTTTTTTTTATTAAGCTAGAGTTCCAGAAGATTGTGGATAAATGAGCTTCAGAATCATTGAATCCAATCATTCTTTAATCTACGATTAAAGAAACAGGCTCAGAGATGAAGGGACCCCTCAGGGTTCACAAACTACTTTAAGACAGAGCAGACTGAGTCTTACTCCCAGGCCATTGTTCCTCTTTTTGTCCTGTCACAACTCCCTCAGGTTCTGAGTTGCAAGCTAAGGAAAGTGATTCGGACTAACTTAAGCAATAAAATTTATTAGAAGGGTGTGTGCTTGTTACCAGAATTAAGGGGACATCCGTTAGCCCAGGCTTGAGAAAGGATGGACAGCAGAGTGGCCTGGGTATTTAGGTAACAGGTGTTAATAGACGTCTGTCAGGGTGCTGAGTCAAGATGAATTAACTCTGATCCTTTCCCTCCATTTTGTCACTTGAGAGTCCCATATCTTGGAGCAAAAATAAGAGTCCTAGTTTGGGTCTTGTTCCTACTCCTTGGGAACAATATAGCATATGATGGTGGTTGGGTAATTTCCCAAACAGAAATGGAGGTGCTTTTTCTGGTAGAAGAGAAGCTGAATGCTGGGCAGACAAAAACAACAGATGTCCATGGTATATCATCACTCACAGCTGGTAGTAGCTGTGTGTGACGCCAAACATTGGCTTCATGACAAGCCCAGTCCCCAGGTTCGTATTCTGTGTTTCTTAAAGTTATTTGGTGTTGACTTTCTCTTCCAAAGGTGGGTTATGAAAATGTTTCCTTGTGAGAATTCTCTCACAAAGGCACAGGAGGCAGACTGTGTGGTTTTCTGTGGTGTGATCATTGCTAGCAATGCTGTTGCTCTTACTTACTGCACATTATGTGGTGTCTGTTCCTGTTTGCCCCGGGAGTTGGGTTGCTATGAGTGTGAAATTTTGTTTTCATTCTTCCTCTCTCTCCTCCTCCCTTCAACCCCCTCCCCAAATGTAATAGGCATGTGAAATACATTCTCAGCTGTTGAGAAGAAGGTGGGTACATAATCCACATTTTCTGCTTGTTAATGATGCTCCACAGCTAAATTAAAGAGACAGCAATAAATATAAACAGTAACTCACCAAATATATATTAATCCCTGGACAGGAATTAAGATTACACTGAAGAGGGAAGCTGGGATGGCTCAGTGGATTAAGCACTCACTTTGCAGCCCCAGGGTCCAAGAATTAAGTCCCGGCCCCAGCCCATGCGGACCCATATGCTGAACTTGGGGTGTGCTTTCCATGTGGGAGGCCCCCAGTTTGGTTCTTGCTGGGGCAAGCTTCCCATGTGTGAGAGGCCCCTGGTTTGGCCTCAGCTTGTGGGGGGCATGCCTCCCATGTCAGAGGCCCTCAGCCTTGTTCCTGCCCTATGTGGCTCCCACCCACCTGTGTGGAATGAAACCATGTGAAAAAACTGATGATGTACAACTACGGAGACTGCTCTGGGCTCTCCCCCTTCTCTCTCTCTCTCTCTATCTCTCTCTCTCATCAAAAATAAATAAATAAATAAAAAGATTACACTAAAGAGAAAAAGAAATGAAACAGTTGCTGCCATTTTAATTTCCCTATTCCTGACACTGCTCTTCTTACCTTTCTGCCTCTTTCTAGCTCCACCACAACTAACAACCTCCTACACATAGCCTGGATCACCCACATCCATGTCTGCTGCTTTAGGGCTTTGTTATGGATTAAAGGGAAAGAAAGGAAGGCAGAAAAGTACCATGGAACATTTTCCAAAGTAGAAATGTGAAGTTCAAAAGAACTAAAGTGCCCTCTCCTTCCTTCACTAAATGAATCACAAGCCATTGAACCTGAGAGACTGAAGCTCTCAGGTAATCGACCCTCCTCTATTATGAATGTAAGGTATTAGCCATCTTTCTACTTGGCTTTTGAATTTTATTCACCATGCACTATAAAGTGAGACAAACTCTGAAGCTGTTGTAAACCCCAGTGCTGCAGGGGATAGTAGCAGAATCCTGTACAAGGATGAGTTAAAAATCAATATTTATGGAACTAGACCCAGAGACTAGAAGGAAATAAAAACATATAACATCAGACAGCATTCTGGAA
This sequence comes from Craseonycteris thonglongyai, assembly GCA_004027555.1. Lineage (NCBI taxonomy): Eukaryota > Metazoa > Chordata > Mammalia > Chiroptera > Craseonycteridae > Craseonycteris > Craseonycteris thonglongyai. Next base: position 7,875 of record PVKE010039687.1, read on the forward strand.
CATAATCTGAAAACAGCCTCACAGTTATCTGATTTGAAATGACCACACAACATGATAATCTCACTTACCTAGAGTGTTTGGCACTTGGCAAAAATACAACACACACAAAATCTAATATGTGACAATATCTCTGTTCTGCTCCCTGTATGGAAGAAAACTATATGGAAGAAGGACATACTCGTATGCTGTGTAAATGTAAATTTCCCCTATTCCCAACCCTATCCTACCCCACTCACTACCCCACCCATCTATGTTCAAATACACCTGTGGGGTGTTAGGCAGGGAGGCCTGATACATAAAGAGGCTGTGGGTGTCAAGGGCAAGCAGGAAACTGGGCTCAAGGACTTCAGGATCCTTTCGAGGCTTCATTGCCTGAAACTACTTCTGACCTCAGGAGCAATGCCAAATATGTCCATTGCTCTGGGGAGTGCTATCATAGGAATAACAGTAAAAGCTAATATTTGCTGAGAACTTATGCTATTGACTTCGTAGTTGCCTTTACATGGATTATCTCATTTCTATGGACAACACAACACTACAAGTAGATAGTCTCATGTCTTAATTTTTAGGAAAACCAAAGCTTAGGAAGAATAGGAAGCCTGACCCAGGTCTCCCCACCAGCAAGGAGTAGAGACACAGTTTGGAGCCAGGCAAACTGACTCCAGAAGCTGAATGTCTGACCATTGTATGAAACTGTCACCCTCAGAGAGACCCAGTGCTTCTAACTTTGAATTAGTTTATTTGCAAGCTTAAAAAAAAGAAAGAAAGAAAGCTTTACAATGAGGTAGTAGTGTTCATAATTTGTTATATATTAAAATGATTTTTCTGTCTTTTTTATTTTCCTGAAGTCACAAAGATAGTAAGTGGTAGGTTCAGACAGAGGCATGAATCAGTGTGTTAACCATCTGCTGTTCACCCCATTGGTGAGGGAGGGACACTGCCCTAGGGTTATGGGAATAACCAACACACAATACCCAACACTGGACAGGTAGAAAGGACAGCAGTTTATTTGTCACACGTACTCACAGTGCAGGGGAGGAAGACTTTGCAGCCATGAAGGAGCACATTGGGGCTGCATTTGGAAGCAGGGTAAACAAGCAGGGCCCATAAGAGGTAGGTTTCATAGCATCTATTCCATGGGGGGCATGATTGGCTCATCCGAGTAATTGTGCAGGCTGGTAGGGGTCTGAAAACTGGGACTCAGGGATAATCAGGAACTACACTTGGTCCTCCTGATAAGGATAGTTATTTGACTAGGGGACGTTACGTGCAGGAGCAGGATGGGAAGGGAAATTTGCACGTAGGTCATTGAGATGCTTTCAAATTTATCAAATGTCAAGACAGCCTTAAATTTAAGACTTATACTACCATCTATCTATAAAATATGAACAGAGGAGAAAAGAAAGTGAATGAGTAAAGATACTTGGCTAGAAAAGAGGGGAAACCGGGATGGCTCAGTGGGTTAAGTGCTCACTTTGCAGCGCCGGGGACCGGGGATCGAGTCCCGGCCCCGGCCCATGCAGAACCATATGCTGAACTGGGAACTCCCCCAGTTCAGTTCTCTCTCTGTCTCTGTCTCTGTCTCTGTATCTCTCTCTCTCTCTCTCTCTCTCTCTCTTAGTAAAAAATAAATAAATAAATAAAATATATTAAAAAAAAAGAAAAGAGACTGGTGTATTTGGATAATTAAACCTATATGAAAAGGAAAAGTATTAGATGAGGCTAGAAAGCTGGTAGCTACATTTCCAAGAGCCTTGAAAACACATTAGTGATTTTTGAATGATAGAAGAATATTATCTGTTTTAGGAACAATCCAATCTGATTTGGAACACAAATATTACTTAACTATTTAAAAATATAATATGCAATTGGAATATCAGACCTGATTTTTATGTTTCTTGCATGTGGCCTCATTTTCCTGGAGCCACATGAAAGCCTATTTTGGTAACATGTTGAGATACTTTTGTGTCTTCACCTGAAGTTGAGAAGATAATCCTACCCAGCATTGATCTCCCCTTGGTGGAAACAGTATTGAAACTTGCCTTGGGGAACCACCTTTCATCTACTCTCAGTCATTAGATGGTCTCTAGTCTCAACTCCAGAATTGCAATGTGTGATGTAGGCCTGGCCAATCAATGGAACAACTTCTCCCTAGCTACAGTTAGTTATTGGTTCATAAAGGTGTACTTGCCTAAAATTGATACAGTAAAAACAAATCCTGGGATTTCTTTGGGAACCACCAGGAAGAAGCACTGAGTTTTCCTCTCAATTTGTATTGGTAAATATTCTGAAGCTAAAATAGGGAAGGCAAAACTAAGACTAAAAGATCTCAATGCTATCATTTAACCCACTAAATCAAGTCACATTTGAAACCAAACTTTCTCCTAAGGCTTTTCGGTTACCTGAATCAATAAATTTCTCTTACTGCTTAAATAAGATTGAATTTGATTTTTTTTCCCTGTCACTTAAGACCATAACTGAGAATAAAAATATTTTAATAAAAAAAATTGTAATTATAAATATTTGGCTGCCCAGTGGAAATGGTGCGGCAGATAGAATGGAAAACTTTTTGAGCTGAGGTTGTATCTTGGGACATTTGTGTTTTATTTGGTAAAAAGGGTGAATTATTTTATTTTCTGACCAAATATGTCACCACAGTCATGGAATTTGTTCAGTGTCACACAGCCCCCAGGGGGAACCCAACATTTCCCCTCAAGGAAGAGGACTATCGGGTCAATACCCAGGAAATGCATTGATTGAAGAGCAAAAAAGGAATTAATGGAAATACTAGACTAAGAAGGTCACTAGGTAATCTTGGGAAAAGCTATTGGAGTAAGTGAAAGAGGAGGACTATGAGGCACTTAGAGTAGGGACTGGGGCAAGAAAAAGCTGGTCAGGAAGGCTGGGGAGTGATAAAGTAAAAAAATACTTAACAGATTCCATTCCCTATAGTTGCTCCTTCCTTGAGTCATCATAGTCTTTATGAAATGGCCATGGCTAGCACTGAACTTATAAATGACTCCTTTCTACTGTGTACTATACATACTGTTGTTGTTGTTGTTAGAATAAAGGAAATTAATAATAAAGTAGAAAAAGAAAATGTAACTAAAATAGGAAATGAAATTATTTTCTTTTTATTATTCCCATAAGTACCCTTAGTAGCTGGTATTATAGAAATGATTCTCTCGGTATAAGACTGTTATGCTAAAATAATGAAGAGTAAAAGTTTCATAATATTCTCACTTTAATCATCTTCTCTTCATTTTATATTTCAATGTCTGACCTCAGGAGAGCCCCTGCCAGTATCACATTAAGAATATTTAAGGGAAAGCTGAGATGGCTCAGCGGGTTAAGCACTTGCTTTGAAGCCCCGAGGACCGAGGATTGAATCTCGGCTCCGGCCCAGGCGGACCCACATGCTGAACTGGGGTGTGCTTCCTGAATGCGGTGAGGCCCCCAGTTCAGTTCAAAAATAAAAAATAAATAAATAAAAAGAAAGAAAGAAAGAAAGAATATTTAAAAAGAAACTGGAACATCCCCCCAAAAGATATCTTCTGCAGTAGAATGGTAGCTATCTGCCAGGAGAGTCTATCTACATTTTCAGCAGCAATTTAATGCCTAGCCTAAATTTTTCAAGATTCTCACTATTTCTTTATTCTTATCTAGTCAAGAAATGGCTTATATGTTGGGTGGTTCCTTTGTATTATGTTTATAAAATAACATTTGGCTACATGTTTTATACTAATTATATCAATGGGCTGAAATAATAAACAAAATAAAACCCAGAGGAACTTGTTTTTAAAAATATAAATAAGTAAATGAAGAGCCTATGAAGATATTAGCAGTTTACCTTGATTTTAAATTTTCAAACACTATCCAAAGACAGCAACTGAAGTCAGTAGAGTTATTTTTACTTGTGTTTGGCAACGTTCTCCATGTCAGTTGTATGGTGTGAAGATGAACAAGAGAAATAAAGGGGAAAATATTGGCAGCAACAGAAGCAAATCATCTTGGTCTTAACCTTCACTTATGTGACTTAGAGAAGTATAAGGGACAGTCATCACAGTGAGTAAAAATAAGAGGTAACATTTTGCAAAAAAATCCAGATTCTCTTTTATTTAAGAGAGTCAAATTCAATTTACCTTGAAACAAGGTTTATGTACATTGGAAGTAAAAACATTAAAGTATCAGAAACATAACCAAATTTTAAGAGAAAATTAATATTTCAAACATGGCATTACTTGTAAGTATACAATATGTATGTTCATACATATAAACATATTCTGAACATTCTGATGATTAAAAAATGTTGTTTATACTTTTCAGATTAGTTCCAAAATTCATTTAGGAAAAGTTTTCAAAGCTCTTAGAGATGAAAACTCTAATAAATGAAGCCTAATTTTCATGAATACCTGTTCCCAATGACTATTTGACCTGAATTACATAACACATTTTGAGCTTTGTAACTCTTAGAGTGCATATAATTTTTCATTGACTTTTCTTTGGCAATATCAGTATGTATGTATCATATTCATGGGACTCCCTCTGCTGTATAACATAACACATGAAAATTCTTGTCTTACTCTTTACCAAGGTTTCCTTGCAGCTTGATGGATAAGGTGTCTAATTATGGAGTACTGCAGAAGGCTTTGGATCAAATCGTGTTTTTATTGAAAATGAGGTCATGTTGGGTTGTGTGATACAGCTAAATAATTATCTAACTATTTTTCTAAGCCAAACACAGAGTAATTAGGTTTAGTAATATGGCTCCTCCCTAAGATCCATAATTCAGACTTGATGGTTCGGGAACAAATATTGGTAAAAATTGTGTCTGTTTTTCTTGGACATTTAAATGAATGACATTTTCAAACTAGACTGCATTTTCAACAGAATGTAATTTTACTTTCATTTTTACTTTGCATGGCTATGCTGGGAAGAACATTTTCCAAATAATCCTCTAAAATTATATGGTCCCAAAAGGTGTCACTCAAGTAATAGAAAGTCATGCTATTATAGATAAATGAATTGGGAAGTTCTGGGCAATAATTTAAACAGTGAAATCCTTACACATCCATTAAAATATTTTGATAGTAAATTTTCAGATATTTGATGGGAGTTTTGATTTAAAATATATTGTCATATTGACCCAATTTAAAAAATCATTAAAATGTTCTAGTTCTAATATTCTCTCATTTTCAAATGCTTGTATTACTTGGGTTTCTGGAAGACCTAGTATAGTGTTCAGGAAATACGACATTCATGGTATATCTACCAATTTGTTTTGTTTGTTTGTTTTTTAATGGTAAATTTAGATCAGTCAATACCTTATGTTCAAACAATATCTGATTTTTCACCTTTTAAGGTATAAGCTTAGACACAAATTCTTATAATATAGGTATAAGATTATTCCACTGAAGAATTAAGACTTCTTTCTCTTTCTGAGATTAAAATTATAGCTTCTTCCAAGATACCAGAATTTGCTAAATATTTCATGTTGTTGGGTTGACCATGCAAAATCTTTTCACATTTGAACACTGGCCACTAGGTAATTTTTTCATTCCACATTTGTGCCTACACATCTGTGTTGTGTAGTGTATCATTATAGAATTTCCATATTCATCTTAGGTTTACCACCAATATGACTTCAAAAATATAATATTGTCAAAATTGTGCTGACTGTGAAATTAAAATGCCTTTTAGGGCATCCATGAACAGCTGTATTGAATAGCCTGACATCTGTGAAATCAAAAGTGTATTTCGAATTCAACTTTCAAACCACAGAATTCAAGTAAGCAAAAACTTACCATGTGTTAAAAACACTTGAAACTCTTCCTCTTGTAACTGTTTATCTACATTTTTAAAACTCTGTTTATATTGTAGTAACAGCTGTGTTTAAAAGGGACATGACAGAGCAGACTAATTTATAATGCAAAACTCTATTCTAAAAAAAAACTTATGTTTGAAAAAACACTTCAAAAGAGGGCAAAAATGATTAAAATAGACACAACCATTTGTTTAAACTATGACATTCTCAAGAAAAAACAGCCTAATGTAAACTGGCCTATACATGTTCCAAGCAGCTGTTCTGTGTAACTCTGCTACAAAACCTTTTTCTCTGGGGGGTGGGCAGAAAGAAAATGAGCAACTGACCATAACAAAAGGTCACTGCCATTTAAGAAACAACACAAATCTAAGGATGAAATACTAACTACTTTTGAAGTGTGCTGAGTTAGTTAAATCAGGGGTAAGGAAACAGAGCCAGTTACCATCCCTGCAGTAAGCGATCTTACAATTGAGAAGTGAAAATCATCCTTGACCAGCGTTCACTCACTAGGGTTCTACAGACAAACTGCAAAACTTTTTAATATAAAAAAAAATGCAAATAAATGTTTTGTATATATTTTGCCATATATTAGCTAAACTTTCTTTTTACTCCCTTAAAAAAAAAAGTCATTTCTTTGGGCATCTCATAGACATGATCCATCATTCCAATTCATTTCTCTTGGTGTTTGATGCTGTTGACCACTCTCTCTTTTATAAAACCCACTTTTCGAAACAGGGCTGATTAGCTAGAGGAAAGAATGAGTGAAATCGAAGATAGAAACATGGATATGTCACAGAGGGAAGAAGAAAGGGAAATGAGAATCAAGAAAAATGAAAGAGCCCTACAAGAACTCTCTGACTCTGTCAGAAAGAACAATATTAGAATAATAGGGGTACCAGAAGGAAGTGAGATGAAATCTTCTCAGAGTCTACTAAAACAAATAGTGGATGAAAATTTCCCTAACCTGTGGAAGGAATTACAGCCCCAAATCCAAGGGAAAGCAGAAGCCCTAACTACCTAGACCCTAGCAGATCTTCTCCAAGGCACATTGTTCTGAAGATGACCAAAATCAATGACAAAGAAAAAATCCTCAAGGCTGCCAGGGAAAAACAAAACATAACTTTCAAAGGAAAACCTATCAGGCTGTCACCAGACTTCTCAGCAGAAACTCTGCAAGCCAGGAGGGAGTGGACCCCAATCTTCAAAATATTAAAA